>BQKZ01001433.1:112643-128114 GCA_036244855.1 Temnopleurus reevesii
ATCTACACCGCCCAGGCCGGTGCTAAGTTCCCCATCAAGTGGACCGCCCCAGAGAGTTTGGCGTACTACAAGTTCTCTAGTAAATCGGATGTATGGGGTATGTCACTTGATTTTTTCATAGCTATTTCTGTATTCAGTCATGTGATTTGTTTCATGAATAGCTCACACTCATAGCATACTGACCAACCAATAAGAATTTTGTTATAGAAAATTAAAATCTTCTTTAATACAGAAGAATATGATTTCTCCAAAAATATTGGTACTGTACTTTGATGTGCATTTTCTGTGCTTTTAGTTGAGAGTAAGATTTTTGTCTTTTTTTTTGTGTGTTAGCAAGTGCTCCAGAATATGCATGAAGTGTATTTTATTTACAAATGAATTGCTTAGATTATGGTTATTAATTGAAGAAAGTTGATCAGTTGTCTCACGATGTGCAAACGTAGAACGTTAGTATAGTGACGTTTCGGTTGCTATATACTGCTAGCCTTTATCAAACTATATGAAGACAGGCTACGCTTCGCTCGCCTTATATTGCCTCGGGAGCGGCCCGGGGCGATCGGGTGTGTGTTCCTAGTGCCGTGATTGGTTGTTGCCGTTGACCAATCGGCGGTCGCGCTATTGTTCCCGCCGACTCGGTCGGCGAGGGTGCGCTGAGTGTAGCGATCGGGCGGGCGCTATTGTTCCCAATGCCGACGTCGGTGTTCCCAATGCCGACGTCAGTATATAGCAGCCGAAACGTCACTATACTAACGTTCTACGTTTGCACATCGTGAGACAACTGATCAACTTTCTTCAATTATTCTTCACCACGATGAACCTCTTTCAAACCATTATGGTTATTGTTGTCTCTTTTCACTGACTTTTGTTGTGCTGTTGTTTTATTCATATCTTAATTTTTGCCTCAATCATATTCCGGAATTGTTGGTACCTCTGAAGATGCTCGACAGATTCAGCCAACACCTCCAGAACAACATCACTCACCATGCTCATCTTCATCTATGGTAATTACATCTTTTATCTCCTTCCTCCATAGCATTTGGCATCCTACTCTGGGAGATTGCTACATACGGCTGCTCTCCTTACCCAGGCGTGGACCTCCAGCATGTATACGGCAAGCTAGAGCAGGGCTACCGGATGGAAAGACCCGAAGGTTGCCCCACAGATGTCTACAAGCTTATGCACAAGTGCTGGGAATGGAGACATACGGAGAGGCCCTCATTCACTGTAAGTCCGACCAGGGATGTGTTTCACGAAGATAAGAAAGACTTCACGCACGATTTTACGTACGACTGGTATCCCTTCTTGCGCTGAATGCACGTAATATTATGAATGATTTCGCGCAAGAAGGGATACCAGTCGAACGTAAAGTCGTGCGTAAAGTCTTTCTTATCTTGGTGAAACACCTCCCTGGGTTGTGTTTTGTAAAGCTGTTTGTACGGTATGTGCGATTGTAGGAAAGACTGGTGATCCTTTCTCGCACTCAATGATAACTGCTGGCGATAAATCGCACCAAAGAAAGGGTCACCAGTTGATCATACAGTTGAACTACGTACAGCTTTATCAGGGTTGTGTTTTATGAAGCTGCTCACACAGTACATGGGACTGTTCAAACAACGGGTAGTCCTTTCTCGCACTCAATGATAAAGCGCACCAAAGAAAGGGTCACCAGTTGATCATACAGTTGAACTACGTACAGCTTTATCAGGGTTGTGTTTCATGAAACTGTTCACACAGTACACAGGACTGTACAAACAACTGGTGGTTCTTCTTGAACTCAATGGGTGACTTCAAGTATGGTGTTCGGTATTGGTGTTGGTGTTGAGAGAGCAAAACGGTCCGTAAACCGAGCTTAAACACCGTTGGTCAGTTTACAGAAGTGATACAGAAACGACCAGAAATACGTCAGAATCTTGCGAGGTCTACCCCAAACACCGACAGACTTCAAGTTTGGTGTTGGTTTTGCTGCAACACCACCAGCAGCATTCAACACCAGCGTTCAACACCGTACTTGAAGTCACCCAATGATAGCCTGCGTCTCTGTGTAAGCACCTGAGGAAAGGGTCTTTAGTCGTTTGTGGAGTCGTGCGGAAATCTACTAACAGTTTTGTGCAAGGGGTCCCAGCTGTCTGAAATGTTTGTTATACCATAAAATGGGGCAAATTGGGACATGTGAGGTGAATAGGAAGAAAGCAACGTCCGTAAGTCTTTATTACAATGCAGATAATTTTATAGACCCCACTAGGGAAGGAAATGCCCCCCCCTAAGGATCCTCAGACTCATGCAATTACCCTTGAGTATATTGTGGATTTTGTAGTCATGTGTTTTGTTTTATGTAGGAGATTTATAAAGAAATGAACAAAGTGTTCCAGAACAGTAGCATCAGTGAGGAGATGGAGAAGTCGCTTCATCGATGAGGGAAGGATCCTCCCGCCCATCCTCCCGCCCATCCTCCCCCACCTATAGATCCTTTGACTTCTGCAATTACTTTTGAGTATATATCCTGAATATTCTATTCATATCTTTTGTATTCCTTTTGATTTTATAGGAGATTCATGAAGAGATGAACAACATGTTTCAGAACACTAGCATCAGTGAGGAGGTGGAGAAATCACTTCATCGATGAGGGAAAGGCCCGTTCCCCCATTTACAGATCTTTTGACTTCTGCAATCACTTGTGAAGATATATTGTGGATAGTCTTTTCTTACCTTTTGTATATCTTTTGATTTTATAGGAGATTCATGAAGAGATGAACAACATGTTCCAGAACAGTAGCATCAGTGAGGAGGTGGAGAAATCACTTCATCGATGAGGGAAAGGCCCGTTCCCCCATTTACAGATCTTTTGACTTCTGCAATCACTTGTGAAGATATATTGTGGATAGTCTTTTCTTACCTTTTGTATATCTTTTGATTTTATAGGAGATTCATGAAGAGATGAACAACATGTTCCAGAACAGTAGCATCAGTGAGGAGGTGGAGAAATCACTTCATCGATGAGGGAAAGGCCCACTCCCCCATTTACAGATCTTTTGACTTCTGCAATCACTTGTGAAGATATATTGTGGATAGTCTTTTCTTACCTATTGTATTTCTTTTGATTTTATAGGAGATTCATGAAGAGATGAACAACATGTTCCAGAACAGTAGCATCAGTGAGGAGGTGGAGAAGTCGCTTCATCGACGAGGGAAGGATCCTCCCGTCCTGCCCGCCAAGAAGAAGAGTGTAAGAAGAGGACAGCAGACTAATCACGATGGCGCCGACGAGCCCCCGAGGAGCAAGGAACCACATCCCATCGTTGATACAGGTGACTCAATACTTCTTTTGAAGTTGCAATGTAGTAGTCATGAGATCACACTCAGAAAAATGTATACTTTCCCAGCAAACATGTCACATTAAAAAAAAGAACCTCCCAGGGAGGTGTTTCACCAAGTCGTTCTTAAGTTACGCACAACTTTACGTTCGACTGGTATCAATTCTTGCGCTGAATGCGCGCACTATTATGAATTAGTATGCACAAAAACTGATACCAGTGGAACGTAAAGTCGTGCGTAAAGTCTTTCTTATCTTGGTGAAACACCTCCCAGATATGCCAACCATTATGAAATATATCTCATCATAGACCAGAAATTAGAATGCTAACAACTAAATTTGTAATGTAATCGGCACCTTTGCTACCCCCTCTGAATTTCAAGTACCATCTTCCTGCTTTGATGAGGTGGCTTTACCTTTGATTTAACATATTCCAGATTTTAGCATTTTTGCATCACTAAATGAGGATTTTGAAGCCATATGCATGGAAACCAACCAGTACGAAACATGTTTTAGATTTAAGAATTATAATGTTGGCAAGAAAATAGCTGAACCAAATTGTTTCTCCTCAAATTAACAAATCTGTTGTATCGCTGAATCGAATTGTATAAAGCCTGCTTGATTAGGATTTAATTCTGATATTTTCTCATGTTATTTCTTCAAAACAATCCTTCCAATATTCTTCCATCATTTAGGCTTTGGTAATTGAAAGTTTTCAAATGAAAATAATATTGGCCTTTTTATACATTAAAGCTCTTTGCAATCATTCATTCTTTGTTTATCTTTGACAGTGAAAACATCCTCGCCTCCGGCATCACCAGAGGTGACGAGGAAGAAGCCAGCATTCATGAAGAATCTCCGCAAGAAGGACGTCCCGAAGAAGAAAGACTTGGAGAGACGGAACAGTTCCTCTGCTGAAGACGAGCTGAAGCTTCAATCCAGAGAGCACCTAGTGGACCACAAGAGCTCACCTAGCCATTGGAAAGAGAACGGAGTTCCTAAAATGCTTGGTGATATCGTTGGACATGAATTGAACAGTGTGCTGCCTGGGACATCGCCACCGGCTAATAGTGCTTTTGAAGGTGGAAACGAGGGCAGCAACTCCGGGTTTAGCGGTAGAACGGCATTGAGGCCGCCGGGAGTTGGTTACGTGGACGGGAAGAAGTCAAAGCCGTCGAGAATAGCTAAGGAGCCGAAGACGGAGAGGAAACCGAGTCATGAGGATATAGCAGAAGCGAGCGACTCGCATCCTTTCCCGAGATCGACGTCCAGTCCGACGTTAGATCTGAAGAACAAAAACTTTGTGATTAAAGAGGGGAACGGAGAGCTGCATGGACATTTGACGGGGAAGCCTACGTTTAAACCGCTCCCTGCTAAACCAACAAAGCCAACCCACTGGCCGGAAAATGGTGGACATGACAATTCTAAAGAGCCGGTCGGGAAGACTAAATCGCTACCGTTCACAAACCCTGAGCAAGCAGAACAAGTGGAGTCGCCAGACTCGGACAATTTCAAAGAACTGCCAACGTCTCCCACAGGCCGGAGTCGAGATAAGCGAAAAGACATTGCAAGGCCATCAGGCCCTCCTCCTGCGCCACCCCCTGCCCATCCCCCAGGAAAAATATCCAGCCCCGCTGAATCCCCGACATCTCCGAACCCTAAGGGTTCCCCTTCTAGATCTTTTCAGAACAGTAAACCTCAGATCAAAGGGTCAAAGCCTCTTATAAAAGGACCAAAACCAATGATCACTAGCCCCAAACCAGAGATCACCATCCCTAGGCCGTCACCAGGTGTGACACCCAGCGTCAAACTACGGACGGAGAAGCGTGGCTCGGCAAGGAAGCGCGGCACCTCGCCAATTAAGAACGACTCTGCCGGGCAGGGCGGGAAAGAAGAGGTTCTACAGATGGCGGAGATGCTGTACGCTCAGACGAATCTCTTACTGCAGAATAGGGAATATAGCAAATACAGCAGTGAACTGTGTGACGAGTTGGACACTTTCTTCAAACAGTGCACCAAGCATGTGGATTCTGTCATGGTCAAAGCACGCTTCTCATTCCGCGAAATTTTGAACTCTCTTGAGTCGAACACAAAGATGTTGAGAGTACGTTGGTCTTCCGCCTCTAGCTCAGAGCTGGAGAGAATAGTAAATGACTTGCATGGTAATGTCTCCGTTATCCGCGGCATCGTTCAGCGGTAGCTTACTGTAATAGCTATATAATTGGACATTGGTTTATTGTGAACAAATTTTGACAATCTATCTTATAGTTATTGGTGAAACAAGAAGGAAATGCTTGAAATTCATTACTCTTGAAATTATGAGCAGTGGAAATACATTATGAAGAGGTCCTTCAAATAATTATGACCCCCAATAGGATGTATCCTTAAAAAAAACATTTTGAAGTATGGAGTTGTGATTACGAAATTGACCTTGTTATATAAGGAATCTCATTTTCTCTAACCTCTTTATATAGAATTTCTGCTTTGTCTGTAGGATTATTGATGTTTTTATAAATGAGGCGATGATATTTCCCCCAAGTATGTGAGAGAAAAATAATCATGTCAATACCTGACACGCAATCTGAATTGACATTTTCTTGCAACCAGGAACTCATAGAAGATAAAGAGTGATGAATTTGTGTGTGTCTGCAAAGAGATGCAGACATCATTATTACATATTTGATCCTCCTTCAAGCTAAAAGTTGCTGGAGATCTGATACTTGTTTAATTTTTTGTAGTTCCACCCCCTATAGTAATGTATCTGGAATTTTACATTTTTAAAGCATAATACTGTCATCAACATGGAAAAGCATAGTTTTGAAAATGATTCAAATCACAAGAGATTAGGATTTTTTTAAATCTTTCTCCCTCTGAATATCCATAGATTGTCAATATTATTCTAGGCTGACTATCTTTCAAATACAAATGTGACAAGAATATTTCATCAAATACATCACACCATCACTTCTGAGGATTATTATCTCGAAGGCTTTCACATTATCAGTAGATGACATTGGAAGACGGTGAATTTTGCTAATAGAATGATGTTGCCTTGTGATATACTATAATGGGAAGAAATCAATGAATTCGATATAAACTGGGAGTTCATACTATAAATATAAATATATAAAGATATAAATATAGTTCTATCTATATCATTCGACTGAGGCGTCGTGGCGTGCGCCTGAAATCAAGCTGTTCGGGACAGTCATAGACTTGGGTTAGTTCCTGCCTGTGGGTTCGAAGCCTGGTCGCATACCGTCTTTCGGATGGAGACGTTAAGATGGCGATCCTCTTTCTCTCTTCTTCTTCTGGCGTAAATATTCAGAATTGAATGATACACGCCTCTAAACTACATGTACATCCTTTCCTTTTTTTTCATTTCCAACGGTTATAATTGCCTTGTAATATCTGGAGTTTTGTGAAATCTTTTAGTGTTTGATAAGGTCATGAACCTAACTAATGCTCTCCCCTGTAATTTGTTTACATTTTATTGATATGGCCTGAAATTTAATCAAATGAAGAAGGATTTTAGTAAGGGGGTGTGTTTGCTAGATATTCTTATCCTCCGTAATCTTTTTATTTTACCAAAGTGGCATTGAACAAATTTCAAAATTCTTCTTTTAATCATTTCTATGCAAATTAATAATCTCGTGAAGCTTTTGAATAACAGTTGTGAAGAGAGAATCTGTTTGTTGTGTGGTATGAAATTAAAAAAAACTCTTGTAATTGCTTTGGTGCATCTAGATACTTGTCCAATAAGAGACCTGTAACATAAAAAGGATTAGATTAATAAAAAATTAGTTAATTGTATCTTTATGATACATGTTTTGCCATACACTTACGATTAACATTTATTGTAAGTTTGATTGCATCTTTTATGTTACAGGCCCATGGTCTAACAATTACAATATGCAGAACTTCCAATCATGTTTTGTGTATGCTGCCAACTCGCAAATTATCAAGTCAAGTGCAAATTGAAGCAGTGTGATTGGCTCAAACCACATGTTATGAAGAAGGTCCCGATGCAACAATCATTTTGATTGGTTGACCAGTGCTAATCGTTCTCAACTTTCAGCCTGCATTGTATCACAAATTGTATAAGATTAATTTGTCGAATATTGTGAACCATTTTAGGTTTCTGAATCGTCTTCACCCGACCCAGAATTGTATTGCATCTTAAAAACTGATTTGGCACTACTATTGTACATTCAGGAACGTTGTTTAAACTCATTGTCTACTTAACTGTTCACATTCATAGGAGCTTTACATTGACTAATTAGTTCATTTAGGCAACAGGGTACTAAGATGATGGCGAAATACTTAGATTTGTGGTTATTATCTCAAGTTGATTTTCAAAGAGTTAATTTTTTGCTACGTTTCTTTAGTTGATTTTTTTTTATTTGAGTAAAAAGCAAGGAAAAAAGTTCATGTCGGGCCATTCTTAGAGGCCCGGTCAGTTGAGGTCGGTTGAGGACATCCAAAGAATTGGGGGGGGGGGGGGGCTGATAATCAATATAGGATAATAGGACAATAGAAAAAAGAGTCTTTTGAATGGGACATTCATTAAAAATCTTCTAGTATGCTTCATAATACACTTCATTATATAATAGTGGCTACTTGTATAGTGCACAGGTGCACCTTTCGGTGCTCATAGCGCTTTAATTGAAATAGAAAAGTAAATGAAGACAATACTAATAGAGGCTTTCTTACTTTGAAATCAGTGAACTTGATTATAAACCTATTGATTATTCATAATGCTGCCAAATTGCCACAGTGATTTTATATGACTGCCTTTAAATGGACTTAAATTATGTGATTATATTTTATGATTGTTAAAAATAAGATGTAGAATTTGGTACGATATCAGACATTCAAAAGAGCTTGTTTGTTTCATTCCAATGGATGAACAGGTTTTTGACACGGAGTAGAGTTGTGGTACAACATTAATAATGAAATAGTAGTTTTGGATTTCTCTAAGTAAGAATTGACAAATTTAGGAGGCCATGATTCCAAGGGTAAAAGGTGACAGCTGCTATATATATATATATATATATTATAGAAAAATCAAATGATATTGCTGATAACTTTACCACTCTTTACAATTGTAAATCTTTCTCAAGTAATTTATCAAAATCATCACAATTTTGCAGTCAGAACAGTTGTATAGGATAATATACATTTTGGATGAGAAGTTGCCAAACGATTTAGCTCATGAAGACAAAAGTGCATAAGTTTGTGCCAAAATAATAATTTCTAATAGATAGAATACCTATTTCCTCGCACTAGTCCCCTGACTATTATTTTAGGCTGGAACACTCTTAGACTCGAGGTATATTCTGTTGGACAAGGTTGTGCATGGTATTTACTAATTGATGGAAATCAGAAAAGATTTTGAAAAAATCATAATTTGGTCAGCCACTTTGATATTTGCCATATTTAGATTATCAATGGAGAGAATTAGGTGTAAATTGTTGCCATCGTCCCCTATTGCCAATATATATGGTATGCATTGTCTCAAAAAATGATAGATGATCGATCGTTGGAATATTTATATATCTGTTTGTATAACTTTCGGGGTGTTGTTCACAAGTTGCAATTGATAACAAGTTGCAGTTGATTGGAATGTGCCAATCAAAATCATTATTTCATGCGCCTCTTGTCAAATGCGCAGATCGTGCACAAATGAAAATACGCGTATCAATTTGCAAAGTTTCAGTCAATTTGCAGTTGATTTTGAACAACGCCCCCCCCCCCCATGCAGGCGTGCAGCACAACACCAACTGGTATCTTAAATTTTTTACTTTAAATCAAAGCTTGTCAACAGATTTTAATGACAGAGATGCCAACTGTTCCAGAATACAAAGGTGTATTTTCATTTTAATTCAAGGCTTTCACCACAAGTGAATGGCTGAGATTAGGATTTTTCTTGTCTTGATTCTTATCACATTTGTTTCTGCTGTTGCATTATTCACATTTTGATTTTGACCTCCTGCATATTCTGGAACGGTTGTCATCTCTGCAATGGCATCAGAGCTCATTACAATATGGAGGTTTCGATTTCATTCGTCACAGTCAAAGTCGACCAGAAGTAGTATGTCATAGTTTAACGCGTCTTCTTATTGTTACTTGCGCAACTACCTGTGACGTAACAATAAGCAGACTCACAAAGCTGCAGACTCACAAAGCTGTGACGTAACAATAAGCAGACTTGCAAAGCTGTGACGTAACAATAAGCAGACTTGCAAAACTGTGACATACTACTTCCGGTCGACGTGCCCTTAGTCACAGTTGACTGAAATTGAAAGCCCCATAATGTATGATTTCTAAACATCTTCAGGATAATTTTGTATAATTCACTGCCAGGTCATGACAAAGCCCCTACCTGCCGAGACAGTCCTCAATATTTGTCTCATAGCACGTAGCACTTAACACCCGTTGCACCAATGTTACATGTAATGAAATCTCTGGCCGTGAAATCATATATTAATGGAACCAATGCTTTTTGTATGCAAAGTTTTGCAAATTCCTGTATTAATAATGATTCGCTGTGTGTTTGAAACATGGAGGCGCCTTGGTGTAGTGGTCATGACTCTCGCCTTTCAACCAGAGGGTCGTATGTTTGAGTCCCACCCATGGCATTAATTTCCTTCAGCAAGAAATTCATCCACATTGTGCTCCACTCACCCCAGGTGAGGTGAATGGGTACCTGGTAGGAATATTTATTCCTTGAAACGCCAAGTGCGCTAATGAAGTGGCTGCCGAGCTAAAGCCAGGGTAATAATGCTGCAATTGTAGAGTGCTTAGAGAATTCTTCATAAAGAGTTGATAAGCGCTATATAAAAGCTGTTCATTATCATCATTATTAAAGATTACTCTCCCCATTTGCATTTCCTTCAAGTTTAAAAATAAATATTTCGATAGATATTGAATTAAAATGTTTTATAATCAAGAGGGCTGATCAGAGGAATGAATAGAACATATGAAACTATTTTAAATAGCATCTTATTCAAAATTAGTATTTAAAAAGCGATCCGTTCTGTTCCTGTTTCGAAGATTAGTGACGATTTAAGGATTCATTTTGTAACACAGGGCCACCAGGAAGAATAGTTATTCTATTACTGATGGGGCTACCCTGTCAAAATAAAATGTTATAAATAAATAAATCAATAAAATAAATAGATCAATAAATAGAAAAGTTGAGGAATAAATCCATAGGGGGGAGTTGATAAATAAGTACATGATTATCAGCTTTGGATAAAGATGGATTTAACTTTATCTTCATTAATATGATAAATAGACAGATTCAGATATTACTCTTTGTAGGTGTAGTATACCTACAAGAGCATGATATTCATTTCCTGCTCATAGGTTTATAACAACCACCATCACTCTCAGATTTTCTTTCATATTATTATGAAATCAATCTAGATATGTGCAATCTTTTCAGTAAAAATATTTTAATGCATTTTTTTTTCTGTTGTATCTGTTGTTTTACCATTTCTCTCTTTTTAGATATACTTTCCTTTCAAAGTACAATCGTTGAACAAAGGAGATGATTTGAACTATCTCTTCTTTTAGCCAACGAAAAGAAAACCTGGGTGAAATTTTCCACAGTCATGTGCTACAAAGTGAGAGATATATTTATAAAAAAAATAGCAAGGTACATGTTTGTGTAATGATATGATGAACATTATGTGTATGAAATCTATGAACTCAAAAGTTGAGTTTTTTGTTTTAATGAGATTCACATGTTAGAGTAAATGGGAGATATTGCATCCTTTAATACACAGCTCAGATTTTTCATTGTTCTATATATATGTTATGACTCGCCGCAATCATCTTGTACAAAGAAAATACAAAATTGAATGTTATAAAAAATAAAACATGTCCATGATGTTGGTAATGATTTTAAGCATACAATTTTAATAAATTACCAATACTGGTATAATATACCTTAAGTAATTGTGTGAATGACTCTTCTTCTTTTTTTTTTGTTTGCTTAACATATGGATCAAAGGTGTAATATGATATCAGTTTGGTACAGCTACTCGATACCCCAATATGACTCCTATTACTTCTACTGTATTACAAGAACAACAACAACAGCAATACAACCCTCCTCCTACAACTACTGCTACTTAAACTACTACAATTACTATTGGTCTATGTAACTAAATATACATGTAGAGTCTCATTCAAATCGACAGGCATCAAAATGTTCGATTTTCTGAGTTTGGAATGGGAATCAATACTTTCAAACCTCCTTACGCAAAGATAGATATTTTTGTAATAGCTATAATACGTCACCGAAGGAGAATGTAACACTTATCTAACCCCTGTCATGTGTGTTGAGAATCAAGTTGTTATATCACCAGCAATCACCATGGATATACTGTATACCTGGGCAAAGGGGGCACATACCCCTGACAGCGCTTTCAAGGGGCGCAAAATTGCAAAAGAGTAAGAGAAAGAAGTAAAGAAAAATCCTGATTATGCGCTCTATAGTCAGCAGAATGTAATTACTGCATTTAATGACAATAGTTTTGGAGCGTTCAAGTGCTTGAATTTTCTTAAGCTCGCTTGCATATTTTTCATAAAGAAAGAACAAATTTTTCACAATCCCCCCCCCCCCCCATAGATGGTGCTGCAAAAAGCAAACAAAAATGAAATAATGGAGGGAGAAATGTAAATGATAATATTTTAGGTTCATGCACCCAAATATATAAATGTTTCTAAAATACAGTTTGTTAGAGTACGAAAAGTAAAAAGTTATAAAAATTCATGGACTGCACTCCCTTGCATATTTTCTTCTTCTATATGATAAAAATGTTGCTCATATACGTATAATTAATGATTAATGGATCGAAGATGGGATTCCTTTGGGCTACATGACTTTTTACTCAATTTGAGCATTTGAAAATTTTGTTAAAATGATATAGTCGTGAATTAACCCGAAAAAATGGCCCTTTTTCATTCAATTTTCAGTATATAAGTTCCAACAATTCCCCCCCACACACGCACACACACACACACACACACACACACACACACACACACACACACACACACATATATATATACACACCTATACACACATATACACACACCCATACACACACACAGCACATGACACGTCATCCTATCTTTTTTTACAAGGTACAATGCTGCACATTTTCGTTGACAGATTCTAACTCGCAGTATATAATGGATCGCTTCATTCCATAAGCTATACCGACTGAGCTATGTAGCCGCTTTGATTGACCGATGGACATTAGGACATCAGGATTTTCATTAGCCTCAAACGGGTACTTTAAATTTTGTTTTATCTTGATATGCCGTCCCTCTGAAATGGTAGACGGGAAATAGGTTGCCACCGCTCACGGATACAGAGTCTATGTTAAAAAGGAGAGTCTACCCAAAAAATAATATTTCTTCAACAGGAGCAGAAAAATTAGATGAACAGAACAAAAAAAAAAAAAGTTTGAGGAAAATTTGACAACTAATAAGAAAGTTATGAATGTTTATTCAGACAAATTTGCAACTGATGATGTCATAGGTGAGCAACTGACCATTTATTACATTCATATTAATGTCATAAAATATCCTTTTTCCCCAAAAATATATGATTTCCTCAAAACTTTAACCGTAGGATATCTTTATGATAGATATATAGTTCAACTATATGCATGTTTACATTCATAGAAACTTTACAACTTTGTAAAGATGATGAATTTTCCACCATATTTATAATGAAAACTCTGGTTAGTTGCGCACCCATGATGTCATCAAATTGGCAACATCTTTGGAAATTTCCACTGATTTAACAATTTTTTCAAATCTTTAAAACTTCATAACTTTTTTTTCATTACTTGTCCGATTTTTTTTTAATCACCAATTTTTCCTGCTTCTGTTAAAAAAAAATATTTTAGGGTAGACTCTTCTTTTAATATAAGCTGAAGACGTCCACCGGTCGAAAGCAGCAACTAGCTCAGTCAGTATACAGTGTTCGTCTTGGAATGAAGCGTTCACTCACGTCTTGGGATCAAACTCTATATCTGCCTTATTTTTTCTAATATTTTTAAAGATAATAATGTGCATTATTATCAATATGAGCGTTTTAAGCTGTACAATATTAAGCCATATTGTACGGCTTCAATTTTACGCTTGCGCAAAGCAGTGACCAGCCTTCTGGTATATGTAAAGATAATAATAATTATATTGGATGGCTTCACTTCATGAAATACCGGAAATATTGCACTCGTTAGGGCTAATATTGCCCTAACTCGTGCAATATTCCCTGGTATTCCATTTATTGCCATCCAATATTATATAAATATTGCACACACACAAATTCTACTTGTTTTGCAAAATGCAATATTACACCCTTTTCTAACGGTGCCCCAGACTTCTTCCCCAAATGCTTAAAAACGACCCTTCTTTATCAATCACACACAAAAATAATACAAAACTCGAATATCAGTAGTTCATCATATATTTATTTCCAGTTTAGAGTAGCGTCAATTAAATTTCGTTTAATACCCAACAATTTCTGTAGTTTCGTAATCAATTGTTAGATTTCACTAAAGTTTGACACATACAATATCACGCAAAATATGACGTGCATTTAAAAAGACAATGAGAAATTATACTTTCTAATGCACGTTGTTCGAGCGCGTAGGCCTACATAAAGGCACTCTTAACACCATGGATGAAGAAACAAATGACTAAATTATAATTATTTTGCACCGTCAAAGCGTTAATGGCATAATAATGAGTAAAAACAATAAATTATGGAAGCCAATTTGGGGCTTGAGCTCAAGAAGGTAGACGAAATTATATTAGTGACTGCGATATACGTCTTCATGATCTCGCAAAATTTATCTAAATCTGCAATACGGATTATAGGCAAAATGACAGTGCAATAGCTGGGGCCTGTAACATAAATGATGCAATAAGCTTTTTACGACGAATATCAATCATAATTCTATGGCAAAGCGTGTACCACAGAAATACATCTGATTTTTTAATTAATCGCATCTCTTTTATGTTACAGGCCCCTGGAGTGAAATGAACAGTTACCAAAACAAATTTCGAGGTAGGAATAGAAGAGTTTGTGTTCTTTACCCCGATTGCGCCAATTTGCGTCAAAATTTAGGCAAGGGCGTTTAACGCGGTTATCTCTTTATAGAAGTGGGTTTTCAAAGATGATGGATAGAAGATTGTGGACGGTAAAAAAAAACACGAGTGCTCATGATTCTGATGTGCAAAAATAAAGGATTCGCACATAAGTTACGCACCGTTGTCAGGTGATGCGCACATCAGACGCGCACTCGTATTCTACCATTCACAACCATCCTTCCACCAATTTCGCAATTTCACTCAGCATGATTATCTGAAATATAGCACATTTTTGCTTTATCTATCCATTCAGTCTCATTCTTTTTCATAAATTTTCAAAATTCTGAGCAAGTGTTTTATGTGACATTGAGTAACATATACTGTCAACACAAGTATCTGTGAAGGAAATGCCCAATTTATAGTTAAATTTCGTATTTCCACCAGAAGTTTGGAATATCTAAACCAATAATATTGTGTAGAATATGTCTATGTAGGATTTCGTAATCTCACCAAAAATTCGACATATTTTGATCAATAGTTGTGTTGACAGTATATAAACCATAAGTAAACTTTTCCCCAACTGTATTCCGAGTGCCGTATGTTGGTCATACAGCGTTGTGCATGCATGCACACTTATTCCAAGGGTGTATTGGTTACAGATCAATAGTCACCCTCAAATTACCCGTTCACAATGAGCACCAAATCTTTTTATCATCATCATTCTTTAAGAATAGAACATAAACAGTTAAATTTATTAATTAACTATCAAGTATACTGTATCAGTCTATAAGTGTTTATTTATTTATTCTTCTAAGTATAACGCAAATCAAAATCTTTCAAAAAGTCATGCGCGCACCGTGGGTTGGGGAGGGGGGGATTTGGGGGCGCTGACACCCCGGGTCAGAGCTAGGGGGCGCCAAAATTTGACGGCATAAAGCCCCCGAAAATTGCTGAAAAGGGGGCGTCAAATTTTAGGTGAAGACCTTTTTTATTTTTTGCTTGTCAGCTCAGTCGGGAGGGAGGGGTACGGGCGCCAAAGT
>BQKZ01001434.1:2489-12656 GCA_036244855.1 Temnopleurus reevesii
GGGGGAAGAAAGAAGTGGGGAAAAGGATAATAGATAGTGATGGGAGGATTTTGAGAGAGGGCATGAAATAAAAAGGATAGATTCATGGAGACTAAAAAGTTCTCAGAGAGGTGGATAATGTGAAAGAGATAGAGAGAGATGTTCGGAGAGAAGGGCAAAGAGTGATTACTGGAGAAGGGAAAAAGGAAGAAAGAGATAGAGAAGGGGGTTTGATGGGGGCAGATGGAGGAGATAAATAGAGAATGTACCCCAACATGTAGGTGGGAAAATGATTGAGGGATAGAATGCAACATAGGTGAGAGAAAGAGAGCAGGAAGAGAAGGGAACAGAGATGCGCAGTGAATGAGTAACTTGTAACCAAGCTTCCCAAGGACCACTTGAGTCATTATACAAGAAGATGCATCATTTTGTAGCTTTTTACTCCTCACCATCCCTTGCCCTAAATGAGTCATCTAAAATGTAATTCAAGCATCTTTGTGCAGAATAGATTGACCGTAACATTAGAAGTTTTTTTCTTTTGAAGCACTCCTTCTTATGATCCGTTGCAGTTCCCCATCTCACAATTCTGGCTTTTGAATGGGCAATAATGCAACCGCAGTTGTATTATCCACTTGCTGCACCCCTATTGGAAATGTATTTCTTCAGAGGGTGAATGATAGAGGTTGATATTCAATTAAAATATCTGTAATTATAGTAATTATAGTAATTATAGTGATGATGATTTACTGAGGCCCCAACCCAAAACTTCTAAATCGGGAGATTTTATCATTATTATAAAAGAAACTGTATACTTTTCTGAATTTTGCTGTCTTTTTCTGCTGTGTTTTAGTGATTGGCCTTTTGTATTATTGCATCCTCTAGTGAATTGGAAAATAAAAACAATAACTAGCATGTTTACATGTAATGGTGATTTATAATGAAGGGTTAGGCATAATGTATGTATCCAGGATTCAAGTTGGGGGGGGGGGGGGTGGTTTGATAATGATTTTTATTCAATGTTTATGCGAACAGGGGATGGGCCCCGGGTCTTACATTATATAACTCTTTTTTTTTTTTTTCCATCACTCAATTTTTGTTGGCGGGAAGGGGGACGCAGGCCCAGATTATTTATGTTTTGTCAATAATTGTTACTTTTGGGCTGGTGCGAGTGGGGATGGGGGGAGGGGGCACTTGGTCCAATGAATCCGCACCTTGGCTGTATGAAAGCGTAATGCACAGTTAGACATATGTCTTGTGCATTTTGTAAAGTCGCAAATGCAAAAAATAAAGTCAAACCAGCCCATCTATCTGTGTGTAAATCAAATTTCTGTGACCTGAATTATCTTTCCGATGAACGTCTAGTGAACGGGTGACCTCCTGGCCTGGTCCAGTTATTTCCGAGCTTCCATTCCCATAACTCCCNCGAAATCTTAACCTGAAAACTTAACCTTGGCTCTTATTTCCAAATCCCTTGCCCAATTCTCATCAAACTTGAATCATCTTTATAGAAATATGTCAAAAGCATATTGCTATAATTTACAAATCGCGCAATGCAGGCGAGACTGCCAGGAGGCGTTTCACTTGTTTTCTTTTGAAGCACTCCTTCATATGACCTGTTGCAGTTCCACATCTCCCAATTCTGTCTATTGAATGAGTAATAATGCAACCGCAGTATTATCCACTTACTGCACCCCTATTGGAAAGCATTTCTGCCACGGATGAATAATAGAACCTGATATCCAATTAAAACATCTGTAAAATTGATGTTTGAATAGTAATTACAGTGATATTGATTTACTGAGGCTCCAACCCCAAACTTCTAAAGCAGGGGATTTTTTTTTCATAATTATAAATAATTCTTGCTTTCATGAATTTTGCTGTCTTGTTTTATTGATTGGCCTATTGTCCGGGGATTGTTGTATCCTCAAATGAATCGTAAAATAAAAATAATATTAACATATGATTTATACTGAAAGGTTATCAGACTTAATCATGTATCCAGGTGAGCAGGAGGCCGGGTTTGGGGGGGGGGGGGGGGGGGGGTTTTGGGGGGGGGGGGGGGTGGTAGGAAGTTGGAGGGTGAAGAGTGAATTTTTCACAATTTTCAGGTATAAGCTAACTTGGAAGGGGAGGGGGTCTTACATTACATCAATCTTGCAAGAACTCTGCTTTTATTGACAGGAAGAGGGAGGCAGGCACAGTTTTTCATACATTCATTATTTTTTTTTCGTTTTTGGCATTTGGGATGTGAGGGATGAGGATAGGGGGGGGGGGGGGGACAGAAGTGTAGAAAGAGGGAAGAGGCTGTAATTGTGGCAGTGAACATGGGGGGGGGGGGGGAGGAGGGAGCACCCAGCCCAATAGATCTGCATCTTGGCGGCTTTATGGAAGTATTATTCAGAGTTTAAGACATATTGTATGTATTTTGTAAACTCCCCAAATGAAAAAAAAATGTAGTCCAACCAGCCCAACTATCTGTGTGTAAATCAAATGTCTGTGACCTGAATTATCTTTCCGATGAATGTCAAATGAACATGTGACCTCCTGGCCTGGTCCAGTTATTTCCGAGCTTCCATTCCCATAACTCCCTGCCTTGTTTGATAGAGCAGGATCGTAATTGAAGAAATTTGTTCCCAACTGTTGCCAGATTTTGAGGCATTTGACCAGGAATTTTAATTTGCAGGTATCGTTCACATGATATTAGCCATTATATGCTCAAAGAGAGTAGAAGCGTGATTGTAATGATTTTGTTCCCAGGGAGAAAGGGGGAGGGAGGGTGTTCAAACACATTTCAATACAAAAAAGCGAATTATTTTTTGTCTTCTGGGCTACTTCTGCTTCCTGAAGCATCACTAAAAGAGATGCAAGAGGTTTAGATATTGAAGATGTTAATTAAAATCAATGTAGTGTTCCAAAAAAGATGATATTAAATCATTTGAACTTACAGGCATAATCTTCAGGAAATATATGTCTGTGGTACAATTTATTGTGCCTGTATAACTTACTACTTTTTTAATTCTCTTTTTTTTCATCAATCTGAATGTAGTAACATATGTAAGACAGTTTGATTTAATAATTTATCAAATAATTAAGTTTTAATGTGTTACAAGTTCTTTCATAGACAATCACCAAGTGAGATATTTGTTTTTAATCTGTCATTGTATTTCAGCAACTTTTTCCATTCATCATTATGAGGAGAGAAAACTTTCACCAAGGAGATAGGTGTTACCTTGATTTGGTGAGACATTCATCTTGACCTCAAAATTTTATGCGGAACGTCACAACACCGAAAGGTCAAGTATGAAATATGGCCGAAAGTTCCTTCCTTCCAAGTAGAGATAATTAGAGATAACTAGACACAGACAGCTCTCATATTTCAAACTTTAGAATTGTTCATGATGAAGAAGTTCTAGTAGAGTCTGTTACACAAACACACATGATTTGTTACTAAAAAAACCCCGCCAATTGCCAACTTTGGGATGTAGGTTTAAAAAAACTTGTGCTACATTTTCTGACCACATCTTTACCCATTCATCATTGTAAAATGAAGAAATTTCTTATTTTCTGATAGTGATAATTCATCACCAAACTTTTTTTTTCTCCCCACAAACTTTTATGACTTTGGGGGTACTATATAATTTTTTTTTGCATTTTATTCACTATGCTTGTCTTCGGCTCCTATTTTGAGTGTCAAAACTGTTGCCATAGGAATCGCATTACACGCCATATTTGGACCACTATTTTTGTGATCAAATTTTAATTGATGACTTTGAATACAATTTTTTTTAGTACCATTTATTTTTATCATGTTCTTGTCTGCCCATTTGAATGTCAAAATGGCCATCAATAGAAACTGCATTATTAATGTTGAACCAAAATTGCCTTAGATAATTCATGGGTGCTGAAATAATTAAGTGTAGAATGTATTTTTTTTTACAACTTCAGTTACTACCCTTTTAAAATTTCAAAATGGCCACCATAGGAAAATGCCTGTAATAATCCTCTTGATTTTTGTGCTAAACCTGTATTTTCATGCAAAATATGTCCACTTTTGGATCCCTCTCTAACAATACTTTCCATTTTTCAAACCATGTTAAATTTTCAATTGCCATTTTGAACATAATACATTCTGCCATAGAAACCTCTATTTCATAGCAAACTCCATATTCATAACCACTAGGCCACACTCCTTCCAGAGTTTGAATTTGATAAAGACTCCATAATGGTAATGGTGATTGAGAACCACCGGGGAGTAATATGTAAATTGATATTTAGCCCATATCTTGATTATTTTGAAGTTTTTAAGACCACCTTGAGATTGGCCAGACAGATTTTTATCAGATGGGTTATAGTTTGGGTTGAAGATGAAGGGTTTAAAACTGTCTTTGGTGTTGAATTTCTACTACAGGATGACTCGGGTTAATGAATAAGGTCAGTGGTAATTGTCAAGTAAATTTTATTAGAAGTAAAATTTAATATTATGATATGTTTGCAAATAGGGTTTAGTAATAAAACTAAAAAGTGTAGGTATTCATGATAAAGTTTTGTAGTTCGCATTTTTACAGAAAATAGATATAGTCTAACCTCACTGATATAAGAGCACTGATATAAGCTCTTGTTATGACAAGTAGATTTTTAGGACACTTACTCTTTCTTTTTTATTGTTTTCTATCCCCAATATCACAAGATCTCCATAAAAATGATAATTTACTGAGGGTTTATCTGTATTTGCAACTCTAACAATATTTGCCAACTGATTTGTCATGAAAACTTTTATATAAGATTAAATCCGAAAAATTTGTGGGTTCAGTTTTTGTGCCACCCTGTGATAATTTTACAGTTATATGGATATATTATGTGCAGTAACAATTTTTTTTCAAATAAATCTTATAATATCTATCGGTTCAAGTATTCAAGCATTCTGCATTGTAACATAATTACCCTGGTTTGAGCAGTGCAGCTGCTTCGCTCCCTGCATTTGAAGGAATAAATTCCTGCCAGGTACCCATTCACCTAACCTTGGTCAAGTGCAGCATAATATGAATAAATTTCTTGCTAAAGGATGGATTTCGAACCGCAGGTTGAAACTTGAGAGTCAGAATCACTACACCATGGCGCTTCCAGAATATTTGACCCGTCAGTCCCTCCATTATATTTTGGACCACCCTCTATAGGTAAACTTTTGAATCGTCAGCCCCCTCCATTTTTTTACCATTTTTACCACCCTGTAAAAGCTATCACCGTATTCATATTACCAACAGAAAACTGAGATGATTTGCAACCGAATCCTCGCCTGTCAACCCACGTTAGATCTTCTCCAAATCCTGAAGCTCTTTTTTTTTTTTTACTGCTTATAGGTGATGACACAATTTATATTTAGATTTGAAGGCAATGAGTTTGATATTAAACTTCATCATCTTTGATATAAGACCATGAGCATTCTCTTTGCATCCAATTGTTTTTCAACATGCAAAATCTTCTGATTCCTTCTTTTCAAATCTCTTTTGAAAGAAGGAAGAGCAAATTTGAATTATAATTTAAACCTTTGAATCAAAAGTATGCAAGTGATATGACACCTCTTTTTGCCAATCTCTTTGGAATAAAGTAAGAGCAAATTTAAATTATTTGTTAAAATTTTGAATTGTCAGCTCCCTCCACTTTTTACCACCCTGTAAAAGGAATCATGGTATTCATATTACCACCAGTAAACTGAGATGATTTGTAACCGAATAGAATCTTTGCCTGTCATCCCACGCTCGATCTCTTCCAAATCCTGGATCTCTTCTTTTTACCGCTGATAGGTGATGACACAGTTTATATTTAGACTGGAAGGCTAGGAGTTTGACATTAAACTTCATCATGATCTAAGACCAAAGTACTTCTCTTGCGTCTTAATTTGTTTTCAAACATTCAAGTGAAATGATAGAAAATCTCTTCTGGAGCCTTCTTTTTTAAATCTCCTAAAGTCAATTGCAACAAAATAATTGTTTTAAATCTTGAAATTTTAATGCACATACTTTTATTTAACCATCATCATTTGTAATATTATTTTTGTTAAAAAATGCAACCCAAATGGTTGAACGTATGAACATTAATGTTAAAATAATGAGCTTCAAAGTAAATTCTATGCTCCAAAAGAGCTAAAATTCATTTTTTTGGAGTCTTTGTTGTTTTTCATCGATCTGGATGTAGTCACATTGGTTAGACTGCTAGATACAATATTTTTTAAGTAATAAAGTTGCGATTTGTGACATTTTTTTTAACATTATTAAATTTTTTGGGTGATCATATTCTGTCTCTGTTTGAGATCAAAACCAGAATTTCTATCCTTTGAGTTTCGAGTTTAAAGTCACATTTTTAAGTTTCCAGTCATCTTTTTGAGTTTATAGTAAAATTTTCAAGTTTCAAGTCAAATGCAGAACTTCAAAATTTAGCTCAAAACTAGACTATTTGACTCACAACTTGAAAATGTGACTTAAAGCTTGAAACTGGAAGAAAAATAACCTTCGATCAAAACCCAACTGACCATCAATTCTGAATAACCAGTTTTCAAAAAAAAAAATTCACTGTGTATGTCAATTTCAATTTTGGTCCAACCAAACAAACACATTCCACTGATCACAAAACCCATCTTTGGTCCATCTGGCTTTGGTTCCAATCCAGATCCCCCGCTGGTCCTAGTCTTCATTTGGTCCAGAGCCGAGATGGGGATGTAACCCAAGCTATCTCGTCTCCTGCTGAGCGCTGCATGGCCGTAGTTCTAATTATTCCGGGCGTCTTGCTGCGAAGAGGATGGCCTACCGTGTCGTATTGTGACCACAGAGAATTTCCTTCAGAATCAGTTTCAATATCGTTTGATATTTGGTCTTTTTTCATCATTTTGGTATCTCCAGATGAAGAGAGCTGTAATTCCAGAATGTTGATTCTACAAATTCTTTGTGAAGGTTTTTTTTTTCAACAAACAGGACTTTATACAGGGAGAACATGACCCCCCCCCTTCATTAATAGGACAATATTATCACCTTTTTTGGTATTTAAATCATATTGAATTGGCCCTCGGGGGACAGATCAAATTTGGTTCTTTGTGATGTCATCGTTTAGATATCTCAAAATTTTGGTGCCTGTGGATGCATGAGTTTGTGATTGCAGAACAAATGATTTGACATCTGTGTTTTACGCCATTGCCTTGTAACGTAAACACTAATATTATCTTAAAGAGGAAAATCAATTAAAAAAAATATCTGCAGGATTTGGTAGAGCCTGACAAACCTATAGTTTGCCTGAGGCTTGCCTGACATTGCAACAAGTTATGTATACAAATTGGATTCCAATTATTTTAGTTCAATAGGCGGGTTTACCAAAAGATGCAAATTTTATGCATTCTTTCTAAACAAATATTATTGACGACCCGAAAGATTGTCAGAGGCTTGTTGGACATAGCAACAGTAATGAACACAACTGGATCCAATTATTTTTGTTCAATTGTTACTAACCCATTTAACCGTAGGCAAGAAAAATGCATTAACATGAATCTTAAAGTAAAGTGGCCTATTGGAGATGAGGGTTACAAAAAAAAATTCTTTCTCCGTCTGTCTCCTTCTCATGCTAGAGTTACCAACTCTTACGTAAAAAGGTGAAAGTCATGCATTTTGTTCATTCTCATCCATCTTTTCTTTTGATCATATGCATTAATACCTCACACTCTCATTTATTTACCAATGATAGTGCCAAGCATTTTAAACTCTTACATGTATACTTCACAAATTTCTCACTCTCTCTCTCTCCTTCTTTTTTTCTTCTTCCTTTTCTTCTTCTTCTTCTTCTTCGGTATTAGTCTCTTCTTGGGGCGTGAGTCTTAATCTGACCCCCTTTCTTATCCACCTGATATTAAAGGTAGCGATCATGGTCACTCACAACTTAAATTTCTCTAAGCATTTAAATTTGAATCTTGTGCAGACATCAGTAATTTAAGGTAGATCTGGAGTTAGTTTAACAGGAAAGGCCTAACTGATGTCTGCAAAAGATTCACACCTTAATACCAAGAGAAATTAAACTTGTCAGTGACCATGATTCCTCCCTTGAATTTCAGGTCAATAGGAGTTTCTTGTAAAGTAGAGTTTCCTGTAAAACTAACTCTAGATCTACCTTAGATTCTTTATGAAGGTGTTAATTTCTTGGAATCTCTATCTTTCTTTTTTTTTTCTCTCTCTCTCTTTCATCTTACGGTGTGAATCTTGTAGTCTTATCCATCTGAAATTAAAGGTAATGATCATGCTCATTCAGAAGTTTAATTTCTGTTGGCATTTAGGTGTGAGTAAGACCTTTCCTGCAAAACTAACTTTAAATATACTTTGGATTGTTCATGAAGCGAAGAAGATGTTCGTGTTTTGGCATCTCTCCTCTCTCTCTCTTCCCCTGTATTCATCTATCTCTCTCTCTGTCTGTCTCTTTTTCTCTCTCTGTATCTCTCTCTCTCTCTCTGTTTCTCTCTTTCTCTGTCTTTCTGTCTCTTTCTGTCTCTTTCTCTGTCTATCTCTTTCTTTCTCTTTCTTTCTCTTTCTTTCTCTTTCTCTCTACCTGTCTGTTTTTCTTTGTCTGTCCATCACTCTCATCCTCTGTATTTATCAGTCTTTCTCTCTTTCCCTCTCTCCCTAGTTCTCTATCTCTCTTCTTGTTCTTGTGATGTGAATCTTGCAATTTTGTTATCTTATCCATCTGAAATTAAAGGTAGTGATCATGGTCTCTCACAAATATAATTTCTCCTAGAATTAGGTGTGAATCTTGTGCAAACATCAGTAAAGCCTTCCCTGTAATACTAACTATAGATCTACTGTGGATCTTTTGCCTGTGATGGTTAAAAAGAATTTTAAGAAGTCTGAGCATCTGAGCTGAATTAGTATAGGACAAGAATAAAAACTTGTACGTAAAGACCAGCCTATTGAAACAAAAATTTGGTCGGAACTTGTAGACAAGTTGGTGATCATCTTTTAATCAGAATGACAACTTGAAAGATTTACTGTTTAATGTTTTTTAGAAAGAACAATTGACAAATAGATAGTGATAGAAATTTTGATATTATTCACTCTGATGTTGTTTGACTTTTAAGTACATAACAGTACTACTTCTGTGCAATATAGTCTTGGATCTATTGATTTTATTCCAATAGTATTATGTTTCTTTTTCATTTAAAATCTGATATACTCTTTCCATAATCATAACTAGGGAATTTGAGTTTTTAAAGGTGGATAAAGTTCCTCAAAGCTATTTTTACCCTCGCAACAAATGACTTGCATATTTCTTCACTGAATGATTCAATGATGACTTTTAAAAGTGATACATGACCAATCGTGACAATTGTTTTCTAATCATCTCCACAGCCTTTGCAACCTGAACCTTTAGCCTCGGGCAAGCCATCTCCCTCCTGACCTAGCACCAGGGATCAGACCTCATCGCAGGTCATCACCTTGTTTTGACAGTGTTGAAGTGATACGATCAGGTAGGAACTTAAAGGCCAATTTCATAGTGCATATTATACTCTAAAATCTGCCAACTCCATAACTCGGATTTTTAAGAATCCCTGGATCCTATAGTCAAGCAAGAAATGTCCTTTTTAGTCAACCTGCATTTTTAGGGAACACGTGGTATATGCAACAAGACAAGTCGTTAGGTGACGATATGTTGTGTTTACTAACAACTATAAAAAAAAAAACAAGTAGCTGAATATTGTGAATTTGTTGTTACTGTATATTTCAAGGTATGGCTGATTGAATACTGATCTTCTGTAAGTTTATGTGGCCACGAGTTTACATCTCTACAGCGAGTTATTGCAAAGTACAGCATATGGGAGAAAATTCCACTCATTCTGTTGAATCACGCGCTTTCTTAAAGGTGATTAAATTTTTTAATCATTTAGAAAACTGAATGATTTTTTAATTATTTTATACTTTAAAGTTATTGTTTGTTATTGTAAATGCTTGTAAGTAGGATTACACACATTCAAAGGTGATTGAGATGATTTGGCATTTTTGTTGCCTTTAAGCTCCTGTATAGTTATGGTAAAGATTAATGAAATGTGAATTCGGGGGATATTTACCATAACATATAGTTTCTATACACATTTCAAGACCATAGCATATTTTTCTACGAGTGAATTCTTTTGAAAATTTGAATTTGACCGTTAAATCGTAT
>BQKZ01001434.1:18626-29059 GCA_036244855.1 Temnopleurus reevesii
CTCAAGTTCGATCGCGACGCATTGAGGGATTTTGTCAAGTGCATTGAGTACCGTTCCCACTAGTTCGAAAGCTTCAAACTTAGTTGGGGATCTGTTTTTAAAATTTTGTTTGTACCTTTTTTGTTAGACCCCCAAGCAAATGACACAATTAAAAAAAAACGGCCCCCACAAGTGAGTCTGGAGCCTTCGGACTACGTTCTTACTAGCCCTGTGCTATTTCAGAAAGAATAAATATTTATCTGTAGTTCCTCTTGAGCCCTAGACCCTATTCAAATATGCAGTGTTAAGCAAGGATTTATTAGAGTAGAACTCTAATAATTCCTTGGTTTAACCACTTTAAAGGAAATCAGTTTAACAGAAATTAGTTGAATAGCAGGTTTGAACAGGACAATTAGTCATGAAACTGGACTTCCAAACTGGTCAGGAAAGTCACTTCCCGAAAATAAAAGTACCACAGAATTTTCTTCAAAAATAAAAGCACCACAGAAATTTGTTCGAAAATAAAAGCACCATGGGAATTTTGCATATTTCACAAGAAAACCATCCTAGGAATCACATTTCAATTTTAACTGTAAAATTAAAAGCTTTTCAATAGGCTGTATAGGAGTACATGTTGCTATGTTAGGGTTTACTTATTTGCAAATGCTGCACCATGAGCAGAAAGGACAAAGGCTTTTGGACAAAGTGAACAACATCATTCAAGCATTCACAAAAGCTAAATACACAGAAAAGAACATACCCTTTCTCTCATTCTGCTGATATATGTCATAAAGGTATCGCACAAATAGTGAGGGTACTTTCTTTTATGTGTATCGAGCCTTTGTGAATGCCTAAATGAAGTTGTTTATTTTTTCCAAAATCCTTTGTCCCGTCTGCTCACAGTGCTGGTAGCTCTGAAACCTGGCATAGCAACAAAACTATTACTGTCTCATAGCAAAGAATTAGAATGGAACTTTCATATGAAGAATTCCTAATTCATGTGCGTGAGAATAAACAGCACATTGCCATGCTAATAAGATCAGAAAGCATATTGAAATAAAAGAAAAACAAAAAATAAAAACAAAAGCACAGAACATATTTTCATGAAGTTTTGTGTAGGCTAATGTTAACACAGCTTTTAATAGACTGTCCAAATCACTTTGACTGATTACTGACAAGGAATTATCACCTTCTGAAGATCCTTNCGTTGGTGTCAAGATGAATTATGATAGAAAAGATTTTTATTTGAATTCAATATTCTGGACTACATTCGACCAAAATACTTCATAGTGGTTATTATTTTGGCATATCTAAGGTACACAACAAGTTGTAAACATAACCGTAATGTGTGCAAATGTAGTTTTCTACCTTTAAAGGTAAAAATTGTTTTAAAAAAAGACAATTCTGTGTTAAAATCGCAACAAAAATGGTTTGTTGTACTGTGTCTTGAAGCTTCTGAAAATTGATATGATGTTTAGGAAAGACACATTGATAATTGAATACAAAATAAAGGATTGCTCTTCCAAAAGCATTTGAAGAATGAGAGCATAAGAGGGCAAGATAGATTCTGTTTTTGTGTGCCTTGAGTCTTCTGAAAATTTATCTTGTATTTGGAGAAGAAAAAGTGAAAACCGAATACAAAATAAAGGATTGATCTTCCAAAAACTTCAGAAGAGAATTAGAATGAGAATGCAAGAGAGCGAGAGAGAGTCTGTTTATGTATATATATATATATGTGTGTATTTGTGTGTGTGTGTCTGTGGGAGAGAGAGTGAGCGAAAGAGAATCTGTTTGTGTGTGTTGAGTGGGGAGGGGGGTCAGAAGGATGGATACACCGAGAGTTGAAGAATAAAAAGGGAAATTATTAAATTATTCACAAGTAGAAAAGATATTTTTAAGGTGTGAGCAGTTTTTCCAGACAAAATTTGCTGAGCAATTTTACTTTAAATCAGTCTGTTCAAGTTAGGAATAAGAAAAGTGATTTCTTACAGATTTCATTCTCATCCACTTCTAAACCTTATCCAGGTTCAGCGTCCGTTTCAACTCGTCTTCAACCAACCTGCTTTCCTTTATCCTGTCATCATATTGAGAAAAGTTTTCAAGAAATTAATCAGCATCCTAACAACCATGGGAGAAATAGAAAAGACAGGAGTGATGGTGATTAAAGATAATTTGTTTTAAAACATAATTATGTGTGAAGATTACAACAAAAATGGCTTGCCATGTCTTGATGCCTTGATGTCTTCAAAATGAATGTAATATTTTGAGACGATTAGATGAAATTTAATTTCCCTTCCAAAAGCGTTTGAAAAGGATTAGAATAAGAGAGAGAGTCTGTTTGTGTATGCTTGTGTGTGTGTGTGTGTGTGTGTGTGTGTATGTGTGTGTGTGGAGGGGGGTGNGTTTTGTGTAGGCTAATGTTAACACAGCTTTTAATAGACTGTCCAAATCACTTTGACTGATTACTGACAAGGAATTATCACCTTCTGAAGATCCTTGTCAGTGAGTGATGGTATTTTTGTACAGGATAACTAGTATTTCCAGGGTTTTCAGTAAAGGAAGAGTTCAGGAGAAAGTGTAAATACTATAATTCTTTGCCTAAGTAAACCTTGGTTCAGTGAGTTAGAGTTCAGTTCAATGCAGATTATATATCATAAGACAGTAAACAATGACGATATTTACAATTTCTAATGTGGCGCTCTTAAATGAAAAGGGAAAAGGGAAACTAGAGAAAGTTTAAAACCTTTTACAATATAGACCCTGAATAGATGAAAACAGAAACAGTTTGAAAATGTTAAAGGGGAATTACACCCAGACAATAATGTATAGTCAGTAAATGAAGAAAAATCAGATGAACAAACTGTGAAAATTTGAGCAAAATCAGATGATCCGTTCAAAAGTTATGACTTTTCAAAGTTATCATTTCCACCTGTGCTGGACATCCTTGAATTGGCAACGTATAGCAAATTAGCATAATCTGTGATGTCATACATGGAGAACTCTTCATTCACCTTGTGTATACATTTATTGAAAATGGATCAATATCATATTTCAAATGAGGAATCCTCCTGTTCTTTCTGGAATGCTTGCAGAATTGATGTGGCTATAATACATGTAACCGAAGAAACAAAAATTTTGTGTACTTTTCTGGAAAAAGAGGAAAATGTAACATTTTGTGTACAAAGTGAATGGAGAGTTCTCCATGTTGGCAGCCATTTTGTGCCTGTACGTTTGCCAATTTGAGGAGCCCATGAGTGGTGTAAATCAAAACTGAAAATTCATAACTTTGAATGGATTATTCGATTTTGCTCAAATTTTCACAGTTTGTTCATCTTATTTTCCTTCATTTAATGATATCAATTTAATGTCTGAGTGTATTTCTCCTTTAATAAATTACTGTATAGATACTTGAAATAGAAGAATTTATTCATATGATTAGCATGGGCTTTTTACCCTTTTATTGGAGTATCTTTACTCTTTCAACTGAAAATATTTGCAAATAATAATTTACTTTGAAACATTTACATCAGGATAAATACTTGGTACTGAAAAAAATGAGAAAATGGCAGATTTTTCTGTTGCATGACTTTTATATGTCTGGATATTTTGTCTGACTTTTAGGAAACTAACTTGGTTCAAAATTCCTGAGAATACAGCATACATATCTGCATTTCGACCAATGCTGTATTTCAAATTTTTAATGCTCACTTACACTTCTTTCTCTCCTTTTTATGAGCTTGCTTGAATTGGTATTTGAATGAAATATGAAATATCTTGCCTTTTCAAGAGATCCTTTTTCAGACTGTCTCAAATTGTTCACTTATGTAATGAAACTNTTTGACTGATTACTGACAAGGAATTATCACCTTCTGAAGATCCTAGTCAATGAGTGATGGTATTTTTGTACAGGATAACTAGAGAGAAAAAAGTGTAAATATCATAATCGCTTTCCTAAACCTAGATTCAGCGGGTTCTGGCGCTCAGTTTAGCTCAGTTCATTTCAGTTCAGTTCAGGCGTTATCAATCATAAAAATGAGTAAATTACATGTGTACAAAAAGTTTAAAAACTTATGCATTAAAGATCAAAACTGGAATGAAAACTGAGATGAAAACTGACAAAAAAAGTGTGAAAAGACTGTACAAATCATTTTGCTCGATTATTGAATTATCACCTTCTCGAAATCCTAGTCAATGAGTGATGGTATTTTTGTACAGGGTAGCTAGTATTTTCAGGATTTTCTTCAAACAAAGCTTTCAGGAAAAAGTGTAAATACCATAATCACTGTTCCTAAGCCTTGATTCAGTAGAGTCTGGAGCTAGTTAAACTCCGTTCGTTTCAGTTCAGTTTAGACATAAGTTAATCATAAAACATGAGTAGATATGATTTCAAACATGCTTCTCGTAATTGAAAAAAAAAAGAAAAGGTTAATAGAACTTTACGAACAGAAACTGAAAAAGAGTTTCTTGAAAGAAGTTTTGAGATCGTAAACAACTTCAACAAGTAGGGTTCCTTAACAGAAGGTTAACTAAAATACATTGTATCTAGTATGTATAGGTATTTGAGATGGAAGAACTTCTCATATCATTTGCATCTGTACTCAGCATATCAATTATCGGTATAGGATATTCACTCATTCACAAAAAAATTAACGAAAGACTGCAAGTCAATACTCAGAAACATCCAGACAAATCCTTGGTACTGTAAAAACAAGAACATGTTACCTGATACTAGTATCTACGTGTATATGTTTGGATATATCATATGACTTTTATGGAACTAACTTGGCTAAAAATTCTTGAGAATACGTACATGTATGTTTTAACATCTGCACATCCACCAGTAAGTTGTGGTTCAAAGTTTTGATGCTCACATACACTTCTTTCTCTCCTTTTTATGAGCTTGCTTGAATTGGTATTTGAATAAAGTATGAAATATCTTGCTTTTTCAGAGCTCATTTTTTTCAGACCCTGTCTCAAATTGTTCACTTATGTAATGAAACTGGCAAAAGGCCATTGGAACATGTTACATCTTGAAGTTATTGGGCCTACTTGGAAATCTATTAGTGACGATAGTCTGAAGACATTTTCTTTTCAATTCCCTCCTCGGAACTCTTTCCTGTTCTATCTTCTTAACATCCTTCAAGCCAGACTTTGTCTATATTACTTTGGAGATGCAATCTAAACATGAATTTACACTGTTTCAAATTCTTTTATTGTTCACTTGTTCTCCTTGTACATCACATATGAGTACACCATGAGGGGGCGGGGGTACTTTGGGGGCTTGAGGATCCCCCCTGGTTAACGTTAGGGAGGGCACCAAAAATGAGCTGATGACCTTTTACTTGTCAGCTCCCCTGAAGATGGAGGGCGATGTAATGGATGAGCTTGTTGATTTGTCTTATTTGCAACTTATTTTGTTGCGGGGGGGGGGGGTTGAAAAATTTGAAGTTAATGAAGACTCGTGGATGTTCAAATCATGTATGAATATATTTTACCTATGAATTCCATTAAGACAATATATTCATTTGAGAGAGCTAGCAAGGTATTTGTGAAAATGAGATGATATAAATGGCAAATTGATCGATATGAACATGTAAAAGGGAGGTACTTACATATAAACATTGATTTAGTTCTAACTCAATAATCAGTGCTGCAAATTTTGGCAGTCTGGCATCAAATTAATTAAGAAAGTGCTTTAACTTTCTGTACATACATTTCACCTAGATTCAATTAGCCCCATGATTTGGTTGGTAAAGGTAATAATCTTTGTGACTTTGATGGGGGTGCAGCTTGGAACTAGTAAACAAATATTATAAATACTGAGAATATTTAATGGCAACCATGAATCATGTAATTATTTATTCAGATAACTAATAAATTAATCAATATGAAAAATAAGGATAAGAATCAATGGGAGGTTCTATTCCCACTCAATAACTCTGATTTCTTGATATGTTATCAAGCATCACATCGCTACAGTCATGCATCAAATATGACGAAGAAAGTACCTTGACTCTTGATAATTGAGAAATCATAGATAAACAAACATTTTGTCTCGAAATTTTGATGAGCTATGACATCTCGAGATGTTTGCAAGCAGGAATACAAGGTCAGACCTTGAGTTTGAGACTGCAGTGGGCTGACTGCCAAAACATTGGTCATAAAAACTGTTGCCAGTTAGATTCAAAATTCACAAGGGATGTTGAAGGNTTAATCGGCACCCCCTAGATGAGGGGAGAAAACGGAATCCAGGGGAGCTATTTTTGGAAGCGCTGGCCCCAAAGTGGCTCTTTAGATGACAAGTGTGCGAGAATTAGATAGTTTAGATGATAGAGCTTTGATATCAAGCATCGTAATATGACCGGTTTTGTATCTCTTAGGAGGGGAAATAAAAATGAATAATCAAGTCCTTGATTGGATTTTGATGCGAGTAAAAAATTAAAATTTTGAAATGAGGTGTAAACTTTGAAAGAAATATCTGGGGCCTCTTACATAAAAGAGATATAATTGATAATTAGATAATTTATATGGCGCAGCCACTATATGGTTATACTCTACAGCTCTTTAATGTTTGGGTCTGTGGATATTGTTACTAAAATAATGCATATCCATTTAGGTACAATTAATAAAAAAAACCTGATAATTTCTCTATGAAACACTATTGGCTTTAGACTTACGAGTAGTATTTATTGTAAGTTTTATGTTATAGGCCCCTAGAATGATAGATTTGTTCAAAATTTAAATCATTTTCTTACTCATTTGATCATCTCTGCAATTTTTTAAAGATTCTTGAATATATGTAAGGGCACCGACATAAAAATACACAGGGGCAAAGGGCAACTAGCCTCCTAAACCTTAGATATAGCCTCGTGAGCTTCAATGAAACTAGTGTCAAGATGAAGCTACCCTACTGAAATAAAACTAATAAATGAATTTATAAATAGATGGATAAATGAACAAATAAATAAAATGAATGAATGAACGAATGAATGAATGAATGACTGACTGACTGACTGACTGACTGAATGAATGAATGAATGAATGAATGAATAAATGAATAAATATATTCCCACAAAATGTATAATGGGGGATATTTTTCAGGAGGAAAATGTTGAAATTAGTCCTCGTAAATAAAGAAAGTATTTCATCCCTGGCGAAGGCATGAATAAAAAGTAATAGCAATGTCATGTAGTATCCTGCAACTTTTGCAGTGTTAGATTGAGATAACATTGAAGCATGACCTTGAAAATTGAATTAATAGAAATAGTAATCTTTCAATACCTCCACCTGGAGCTATAAAGTAAAAGAAATATTTCATTGATGACTCTTCTAATTTCAGATCTCATAAATATGCTTGAAAGTTGAAATACGATAACTTGAAGTTCAAGGCTGTAATTCGACTTCATTCACAAAAAAATTCCCCATTGTATATGACCTTTTCCTTTTCACATTCACCGAGAGCAGGAACAAAAAAGGAATTGGACAAAAGTAAACAACTTCCATTAAAGCATTAACAAAAACTGTACATTAAACCTGATAGACTAGTTTTGGGAGGATGGCGCTTTAGATATTTAACTAGTTTGCAAGCTGCAGTAAAATTATTACCATAATGCAGTTTTTCAGTAGTAAATTAGAGCATGTTCATAGTTTGTTAAAAAAATAATAATAAATAAAAAATGATGCTGTGGTCGTTCTCCCTTTAACATGCATCACGTACAAAATGAATGCGAACTCACACACCGCAGACAATACCACCGATCGCTCCGCCCATTCCGAGCCGACGCTCCCCCGTGCGAAAGCACTGAGCACACCTTAGGAATAATGGCTGATTGACGTGTTCAACGTAAAATACACCAGAATACAAGCTAAAATCTGCTTCTAATTTCTTACACAGATATATTTAGGCATGTAAAGCAACTTGTGAATACATCAGCTCGCTTCACATCACTTTCTGCCTCCCGACCATTACGAATCTATACCTTTAAAGCATTCACAAAAAACTGTACAACACAAATGAATTGTTCTTCCCTCTTATTTTGTAGAGAAATGTCAAACAGGTATCACACCTGTTCACTGAATAAACAGGGAAATTTCTTTTGTGTGAGTAGAACTATTGTGAATACTTTGATGGAAGTTGTATATTTTGTCCAATTTCTATCATACATTCTGCTTACAGTGATTGTTAATACATGAAGGTAGAAATATGATCATCCCTCCAAGTTCAAATATGTAATTTGACATCACCAGTTTCAGAGATATTTTCCTCACGATGACCTTTCCAGACTTGTCTGTGGACCAGTTTTAGAAGTGTAAATATTACGACAAACCCAACAGCAGTAAATTGACACCTCATATTTTGTTGTTATAGTATATTATATAGGCCTTGTGGATATTGATATTGAATGATATGCAACACTGGTGGCTTGACATTTAATCCCTTCGTAACTAAAGGCTAGCGGGAATGATTTCCAGGTGATAATTAAAAGCTACCTCAAATCTGTCCGGTTTATTTCTGGTCGGAAGACCTTTCTTTTTCAGATACAGAAGTAAGGGAATTTCCAAATCATAAAGTTTGTATCATTAAAATGGGCTAATATATAAATTGTATAATTTCAAAAGATTTACTGTTTGTCAATATTGTTTTTAATGAATACTAACCTTATTTTGGTCACATTTTCACTTCAAACTAGTGCTGAACATTTGAAGTGGTTGAGTTTATACTCTCTCTCGAGTAAAGAGCAATGAGTGGATATGTGCACTCGGGAAAGACTGAATTTAAGGAAAACTTAAAGGGAATCTTTAAACTTACCGTACACTCTTGGGGGGATCATGATTGTCTTAAGATTTATGAATGATCATTGTAGGTCTCACTCCAAATCACTCAAATACATCACTCTAAATACACTCAAATATCACTCTATATACACATTCTCACTCCAAATTCACTCAAATTGCACTCTAGATTGTCGCAAATTTCTCTCTAGCTTCACGCTTCCCTGTCATTCACTATTTCAAGAGTTACCAGGTCACTTTGTTACCAGTTACCAGGTCTTTGGAAAACATTTTCAAAAAATGAAGGTTAAATCATGTTATTGAATATTTTGGAATAGTCACAAGTATGGAGGCTATACAAGTCCAGTAGATGACATATTTTGAGTTTTTTTCTTCGCTCAAAGATTTTATTAGTGATCGTGTATCTTATTTCCTAAAAATACAAACACTCACTCCAAATTCACTCAGCTATGAAATCGACTGAAATTCACTCTACATTCACTCTTCCCAAAATCATTCACAAGGTCACTTTCACTGAGTGTTTGGAAAATAATTTTCAAAACCGAAGTTTAAATCATGTTATTGAAAATTTTGGGAATATAATGCACAAGTATGGAGGCTTTCCACGTGCATTAGATGCAACCCTGATTGGATGACATATTTCAAGTTTTTTTCCTTCACTTTTTGTCCCTGCAGTCTCATATTTACAGACACACCCACAGGTGTTTTCATTTAGACCCTGCCCACCACCCGAGGGTCTAAGGTCAAAGCCGTGAAGGTAGCAGAGTATTATAGGGAGATTTGAGACTGCATTTTGCCCTCCTTTGAATGATGGTGCAAAATGTTATGACGAAATAGAGGAAAGAATGTGTTTTTGGAGCCCAACATTGTCGAATCCCCTGTTACAAAAAGAAATACAAGACAAAATGAGTAGAAGTTGCTGNAAGATCAGACTGATGGTTTGAACTCTATTCTAGTCGGCTGACTGCCAGATCATTGGTCATAAAAACTGTTGCCAGTTGTATTCAAAATTCACAACAAGGGATGTTGAAGTAGGGTGTAAGAAAGCGGGAGTATTCAAACCATGAGTAGGAATCTTATATGTAAACAAATATATATAGATATATAAATTTTATAAAAATAAGGCATTCCAAAGTGTTCCAAAGAAAGTTTCCAGACCAAGATCAGACTGAGGGTTTGAAACTCTGTTCTAGTGGGCTGACTGCCAGATCATTGGTCATAAAAAGTGATGTCAAGTTAAAAAAAATTTCCAAGAGAGCTGTAGTAGTAGGATGTAAGACAGTGGGAGACTTCAAAACTTAAAGACAAATCTTATCAAAGTGTGTGTAAAAAATTAGGACATTTCAAAGCGTTCAAAGTGTTCCAGTGAGAGGTTCGGAATTTTTCTCTATCCAATGACAGTACATTGATATCTGGCATTAATTCCTCTTTTAAGTATTCAATTAAAGGGAAATTACACCCAGACAATAATGTACGGTCAGTAAATGAAGGAAAATCAAATGAACAAACTGTGAAAATTTGAGCAAAATCGTATAATCCGTTCAAAAGTTATGCATTTTCAAAGTTATTATTTCCACCTTTACTGAGCATCCTTGAATTGGCATGCGTATAGCTAATTAGCATAATCTGTGATGTCATACATGGAGAACTCCTCATTCACT
>BQKZ01001434.1:69200-113990 GCA_036244855.1 Temnopleurus reevesii
GAGGGAGAGAGGGGGAAAGAGGGAGGAGGGAGGGAGGGTAAGCAATTATGAGGTGGATTCTTGTGGAGATTGAGTTGTTAACAGGTCATGAGATTCACATTCAATCACACATACAGTGTGGTCAGATGCAAATAGTTCATCCTAGAACAGTGCAGTAAAATGAACCTCACTTGGAGTTTTAGAAATTTAATATCAAAATGAAATCTTGAGAGAAATCTTGGAGAAACTAAATCATTTGTCAAAAAGATACAGGGTTGGGCGTTCTGACGCTTTACCAAAATAAAGCGCCAAGATTTTCTTTTGATTATATAAGCAATTATGCAACAGAAAAATGCAAGCATTTTTAATCTTTTTAGTTTGGAATAAAATAAACCATTCTGTTGTAGATATTAATGAAATATTCAATTTCAACTGACACCAGATAACTCGGAATATACTATAAGACATAGTAATGAGACATATGCCAGAATTGATAGCTTGTCTTTGTGTTGTGCACCATAAAAGAAACATGAGGACACTTAGGTGTAAATTGATTTTGAGTGGTTGATATCTGTTGATTCAAGCCTCGGTCACGATACACTCTTCTGCTAACATGACCATTTCCCTGATGCAGGATGTAAGTTCATCTCTTTTCTATCTCGGAATTGATGTAAAGAAAAAGAAAAATCTTTCACAACGCTGGTAAATTAAAGCAATGAATAGACAAGAAAAATATTTTTAATGTGAACATGTATTTCGTTAATGTTTAATAAAATTTAGAAAAGACGGGGCTAAATGAGTGGCACGCCTGATCCCTAAGAAGCCATGAGCCTTAGCAATATACATTCCCAGTGAAATGGAATAGTCATTATTGGCTTGAAATCATTCACTTATCATGCTTATGCACTAACATGACAGGAGCAGTCGTACCAATTAGCGGCCATTGGGATTAACACACAGACAGTCAAAGCTCTGAATGAGTTTAGCAGAAAATGAAATATTAATCTGAAATCAAAGATGAAATAAAAAGAGAGGTGAAACATCTGAATTAGTGTTTGAAATACTCACTGAACGTAAATTTACAGAGCTAATTACGTAAACATGTATGTCATAAATGAAATCTGGAGAAGGCAGAACTAAATGAGTAATCCAGTTAAGGACTTTGTGTTCTAATTGCACATACCTCTGCACATATTCTTGCCCTGAACACACGGATCTACAACCATGGATCTAAAAAGGAGTCTCCCATACCCCTCTGACCACCCCTCTGATCACACCTACTTCGGAGGGGCAGTCGGACCAATTAGCGGCCATTAGGATTAACACACAGACAATCAAACCTCTGAATGAGTTTAGCAGAAAATGAAATATTAATCTGAAATCAAAGATGAAATAAGAGAGTTGAAACATCTGAATTAGTGTTTGAAATACTCACTAAACGCAAATTTACAGAGCTAATCATTTTCGTATGTAAACATGTATGTCATAAATGAAATCTGGAGAAGGCAGAACTAAATGAGTAATCCAGTTAAGGACTCTGTGTTCTAGTTGCACATACCTCTGCACATATTCTTGCCCTGAACACACGGATCTACAACACTCAACCACAGAGTCTCACATACCCCTCAACTCTCTGCTCTGACCACCCTTCTGATCACACCTACTTCAGAGGGGTATAAGATAATCTAATCCATAGCTGCTAACCAGTACGGATTCCTTTCCACATTTCAACTCTATTACACATAGCAAGGGAGTGTTGAATTGAATAGATATTCAAGATCAGTCTACAGGCAAAGAAGAATATAAACCAACACACCTGTTTCTCCCATAAAAATGCTTTTTCATCCACCGAATGAATGTTTTCCTGCTATACAAAATGGCATACCTCTCGATCTTATAAATAGCTTCCAGATGCTTTCCAGCTGATGCCATTGATTCAAGGAGACAAAAAGGTGGTATTGTGGACATAACAATGTCTTACTTAATTACTGATTGCCAAATAATAATGTACTCCAAAAGCAAGTAAAATAGGAGAAAATACAGATTTCGGTTGGCAGCTCTGCTAATCTGTGGTTAAGTGATGTAGTCCCTGTGTGTTCTGGTAAAGGATGTGTGCAGAGTCCTCAACTGGACTCATAAATGAGTGGCAGGATCCCAGAGCCATGATCCATACCAATATACATTCCTAGTTCAATGGAATAGTCATTATTGGCTTGAAATCATTCACCTATGCACTAACATGACAGGGGCAGTCGTACCAATTAGCGGCCATTAGGATTAACACACAGACAGTCAAAGCTCTGAATGAGTTTTGCAGATGTGTCTTTGGCAATTGAGTTTGGGATTTGGAATAAATTGTTTTCACAGGTATAAAACCTTGTGTCAGTCATTTCTACATGTGTAAGTGGGTGTTTAGTGTGGTTAGAAGCTTGAAAGCTGTTTTTAGAGTGAATTAAATTGTGTGTCAAAATTTGGAAAAAAATCTCAAAAAATTGCACAAATCTTTAAAAGAACGTTTAGAGATAGTAAGAGATGGAACCAAGACAATCACCTTGTTATAATGAGAACTTGTTAAATCAGTGCTCTTTATAACAAGCTAAGAACTTTAAGGAATTTAGTAAAAGATTGATGAAAAATCTATATCCCAAGATACAAATCATTTTTAGGTTTCAATGAACATAACATTTCAGATCTCATCTCAAAATGCTGTCAATTATAGAATACAAATGTCCTCTGATGATTTTTAGCAGTTTAACCTACTACACTTAAAGCCATTGTTTAACATTATTTTAATTTAAACAATTGTTAACTGCCAGATCATAGAGGTTATCTGAAAGACTGATGGTGCATATAAATTAAACTGGGAAAATATCAGGCTTTAAAATCAACGTTTAGTGGTTTAAACAAACGAAATGTAAAACAACGCCTCCAAAGGCTTTGTACTGGAATTAATGTGTGGGTCCTACACTTTAATTCAATGTTCATAGATATCTTGATAGTGCATGTATAACTTTCTTTACTTTTGCATCCGCTGTTGATTTTTCATCTATCTGAATATATTTAGATATGACAGACAGCTTGGTTTGAGAATTTTTTAAATTGTGCAACCACAATGTTAAACAGTGTCTTTAACATATTTTCGGTAGATATATCCCTCCTTACTCCTTTTGAATACACGAGACAGAAATCCGCATTAATTTGTGATACATGATGAATTATTGTGCAATAAAATTGATGGTAGAACTACCCTACTACAATGAGTTCTACAAAAGGAGGGTATTTATTTCTTTGAGGTATTCCAATGTATTCAGCAAGATATTGAACAAATCTAGACATCAACGATTTAATTCACAATCCTCCTTGATTTATAACCAATTACTCTGTAAGTAATCCAAGCTTATTATGAAAGGATATTTATTTACCATTTTGGTACGCAATTCAGTCTTTACTAGTAATGATTGATGGCTATTCTGCTAAGAATGATTCTATTTTCCTATTCTACTAGTCATCTAAGCTTGTCAAATTATGGTAGTCATTTGGATTTCATAAGCCTACAGAAAACCAAAATATCAAAATTTTACAATTTGAAAACAGGTACAATGTCTATATATTCAAGTCATATGTTTAAAAGGGATATAAAAGTTTCATGGCAAATCTGACCCTCTGAAAATGGACCATTTTTATTATCATTATTTTTTTGTTAACTTTTTACTCAAATTTAAAAAATCTAAACAAAATCATAACTGAATATGTGATATACAACCTGGAAAGTCCAATTTCAGATGGCTTTCTTTGGTTTTTCATTTGCCTCCCCCCCCCCCCAACCCAAGTCTTATTTTCTTCATGAAGTGTAGACTCAAAACAGCTGAAAAGCGCTTCTCAGTAACTACTCCAAAACTGTGGAACATTATCCCTCTTGCAATACAGGCAATTTCAAATTTCAGTATGTTTAAAAAACATCTTAAGACTTACCTTTTCCCACAGTAATCAAATTGTTTTGATTTTTCTTGTTCTGTTAAATTGTAAAGCGCTATGGTACGCTCTGTTTTAAGCGCTGTCGAAATAATCTATATTATAATTATTATTAAATGTATGCATTACAGTTTAAAACAAATCAAAAGAAACTACTTCTGTTCGACTGATGCTATTTTTAAAAAACACCCAAACAATTTATTTGCCCAAAATTTAATTGAATTTTAGGCCCATATGTCACTTTACTCAACTAAATGGTTTCATGAGGTTCGAAGTCTGTGAATAGGACCTCTGTAACTATCTAGGTCATGAATGTTTCAATCTCTAAGGCCAGTCCTGTTCCTGTTCTATATTTTTCTCTAAATCTGCCTTCACTTTGTTGACTTTTTTTCTCGCTAATGATGCTCGAATGGTATAATTTGTACCACATCTTCTTTGAAGTTTGACACTCGGGTGATGTTAACGAAAGAATGAAATAGGTTTTATTCAAGAAGTTGTTGATATAATTGTTGTAATTTGAACAGAAAACTGACTGTATAGAGAGTTAGAACATCTGTGAATTGTTAGTTATCAATGTGGTGGGCACAAAATTAGATTGAATCAATAGGGAGTCTACAACGATCACTTGTTCTGGAAGTTTTCATCAAATTTGAGCCTTTTTTTGTTTGTTTGGTGTGCATGTAGGGCTGCACAATATTGTGGTAATACTGAAATATAATGGTATTATAATGCCTAAGACTATTCAATATCATGTTTTGTAATCATTCAATATTTAGCCATTTAACAATATTAATAAAAACATTTCCTTTTGTCATTTAAAAATGGGGAAAAATGGAAAAAAGCTGAGCAGGAAGTAATTTGATAAAGACAAAGTTGTATCACCACTGCCGGTGCCAGTATCATGAAAATAAATTGTTTCTTCCCCAAAACTACTGAAAATACGACGACCAGGCAGTATCAAATAAGCTTCGTTTTACAGTTATTCAAGGAAACAGTATAGATTCATTGATGATATCAAACCTGATGGAAATGAAATAATAGAAAATGCAATGTTGTGAAGGACTTGTGAACTATCCCAACTGTATCCCATATCAAGATTCTAGCCTGATCGACCCACGTTGTGATTAAAAGAGAAGCCTACCCCAAAGTAATATTTGTTCATCAGGAGCAGAAAATCAGATGAAAGGAACAAAAAGCTTGAGAAGAATCAGACAACTAATAAAAAAAAAGTTATGAATGTTTAAATATTTAGAATTGGCAACTGATGTAACTATATTCATGATTACATTCATATAAAGTTTATAGCTTTCTGTAGAAATAAGGAATTTTGCACCACATATATGTAAAGCAATTTCTGGTCAGGTCAGTAGTGCAGCCATTATATCATCAAATTGGCAACATGACAATTTTCACTTATTTAATGATAATAATAATAGATGCAATTTATAAAACGCACTATCCACTCTGTGGAGTGCTCAATGCGCTTTGCATCATTATTACCTTGGCTTTAGTCCGGCAGCCACCAGCGTACATGGCATTTCAAGGAATAAATATTCCCATCAGGTACCCATTCACTTCACCTGGGTTGAGTGCAGCACAATGTGGATAAATTTCTTGCTGAAGGAAATTAACGCCATGGATGGGAGTCGAACCGCGGCCCTCTGGTTGAAAGGCGAGAGCCAGGTCCACTATACACTACATTTTTCCAAAATCTTTGGAAATTCATTACCTAATTATTACCTGTTTGAAATTCTTCAAACGCATTTTACTTTGCCGATCATTTTTTTCTGCTCCTGTTTCAGAAATATATTTGGGTAGATTCTTCTTTTAATGTTGATATTGAAGAAACAGAGTCTGCGCTGTCCCAAGATGATCAAATCATGTTGAACATGGCACAAGGCAGCTAATTGTTCTATTTTTATATCATCTATCTGAAATCATTAGTTTTCCTTGAATGTAACACATGGGATATTGCAAAATGATGGTCAATTGTTGGTAAAGACAGAATATTTGTGGAGTTTTAAAAATACAGTCAAACCTGTCTACATAAGCTATCCCAAGGGAAACAGAAAAAGTGGCCACTGTAGACAGGTGTCCTCTATAGACAGGTTCTATAAAATGTATTTTCACCTGGTGGGAATCGATTACAGGTTTGACTGTAATGTTCTCAAGTTAATAATGAGAGTTGACAGGTTCTTTGCACAAAATAACGGAGAGTAATGATTAATGCACCTACGTGTAACTATGTGTTAAAATAATTTATATAGTTATTCATAGCTTTGAAAAGTTCCATAACAGTCCCATGTATATACTTTGATGAAAATGAAAGAACCCCCGAGCCCTGTGGCATTTAAAAGGAACCTATGTATTGAATTGAATTCATTCACCAACAAAACACATACAATAGTAAATGGATTTCTTTACATTGAGACACCTGCAATAAATAATTTGTAAATGGGACCAGAAAATAGCACATGTTCTAGTCGAGTCTGGCCCCATGTCATATTATTACAAATGCGGTTCTGAAAAGACTCAAATATTTCAATCCACATGTTTTAGATGACAAAAAAGAAAACGATCCCTCTGGCCCTTATGGGGTGCAAAATGAACCAATGTCAGATTACTAATACCCTTCTCAATAGACCTAAAATATTTCAATCTACCTCCCACCTTTCGGAATCCTATTTTCACTGGGCGGGGAAAACTATCCCCTTAGAATCTCCACCTTTGCCCCCGAATGGTGTTTTTCATTTCCAACCTAAAGGTGCCGAATTCACTCCAAAGGAAAGCGCCAAATGCAAACCAGCCACAAATTCTTCCCAAACTCACACAAAAGCAGACAACAACATTGTGAAATATGTTCTTTTAGCAGGTTGGAATTATACTTTATGATGTCAACAAATATTACGTGGGCTGACTTTAGATTAAGTTATTCAGGTGTCATTCCTTTGTAGGCCTGATTAAAAAGAATTTTCAACTATTTTGCAGTGTTTTTTGGTGAGTTATGTAAAGTCAATCAATATCAAAAGATAGATTTTTTACTGAACTGTCATCCCTCATTTTTATTTGTTTTTCATATTTCTTTAATGGGAGTCAACCATTTTTTTCCCCACTGGATTAATAACTTCAGTGACTCGACTTATCCTCAGGGGTCTCTCTTTATTTAAAAAGAAGTTTTTTATTCATACTTTTTCTTTGATGACACTTGTTTTTATAAGTCAATCAATATCAAACTCGGCAAATAGATTTGATGACTTGAATCGTCTTTTGGGCACCTCCTACGTGTTCGATTTCAATAGCGCACGATGAGTCACCCTTTCTTACGATTGTCTACGCCATTGATCTGTATTGGCAGTGGTAGTCTGGACTGCAGACCCTTTGAGGATAACATCGCCTGTGAATTATTTTAGTTTCATTTTGAGGCTAGAATGTCTGTGGCTTTATTTTAGGCTTTAGAATGTTTGTATATTTTTAAATGTGTTCTGGGTCTGCTTCTTTTTCTATTTATTAGGAAATTGAAGTCTATAGTTCAGACCCTTTGATGAAGAAAGTCTGAGATTTATTTTCATTTTTGTGCTAGAATGTGAGTACATGTTTACTTCGTAGAATATAAAATTAAAGTTTGAATGAGTGCTGTATTTTAATTGTAGAAATGCTCTGTATAAATCAAATTAATGTATTTTGATAACTTTTATTTGTCATTTTGTGATGTTCATATAAAAAAAACAAGAAAAAAAAAAAAACAATAATTTTTTTTAAAGTCAACAAGCATTTTATTTGCTATTCTTGTGTTTGCATTTAAATGTTATTATTTTTGTCCGAATTATAGACACTAACAATGAAATGGTTTAAGAAAATAGAAAAAAAGAAATTATTCCACAATCAAACTTTCACTATGTCTATTGTCATCTACCTTGTCCATAGACCAAGGATCAATCTGTTTCTGCTATTCGGCAAACAGGTTGATACACATGTGACGTCTGTTGCACATTCCTTCGCGAAAAGAAGAAATATTTATCATTGGGATTGAATTGGAAGTTATTTGTTATGTCCACGCTATTTCTTGACCTATTTGAACTATGATTCATGAAGAATTTGAAACATTATGCACCCAAGATTTTTCCTTTTGGTAGGCATTAATTTGCGGGTTTACCAATAGATGCTAATTCTATGCCTCTAACACAAACGCTGTTTTTGACAGCAAGAAAGCTTGCCCAAGGCTTGCCTGAAACAGTAACAAGTAACATATGTGAACTGGATTCCTAGTATTATACTTCGATTGTAACCAACTTGTATAAAGAATACCAAGTAACTTTGGTCATTGGCAAGAAACTGGCAATTTGAATATATTGATAAGTGGCCTATTCAGAGCATTCGACACATCTGGGCGGTGTTTCACCAAGTTACGACAGACTCTAAGAGAGACTTTACACACGACTGGTATCAGTTCTTGTACTTAATGATTGATTATCTTGTATTAGACGCGTTAATGTACTCCAGTCTTTCTTAATTTTTTTCGTAACTTTAAGCATAGATCTATCGGAGTGGTAGGTCTACGCTTTAAGAATGACTTGGTGAAACACCTTCCAGATCTTTGACATGTTTGAGCAGGCACTTATCTATGAATGCCCCTCTACACCTAGGTGTTAATTGACCAAGGCATTACTTTGCCTCTCAGTGAATGGACTCTACTTTAATCCTGTGCAAACTGTCTGCAAGGATGTATTGCTGTCATGGGAAAGTTTTAGGTTAATCAGATTTTAAGCAGGGGAGGATCAGTGATTTGTTGCTGGAGATCTGGGATGGAGGGGAGGGGGGGGGGGGTGAGCAGAAAGGAGATTCTTCTGTCCTAATGGCCTGTCAAGTAAATAAAAGTAAGGATTTCACTTTTAAAAATGAAGTGGGAAGGGGTCACAGATGGCCTCACAAGCTGCAACAGCAGCAAAAAAATAAAAACACAACCAGGGGGAGGGGGTATCTGAGAAGAGAGTGGTAGCCTGGGCCTGGAAAGAGAAATCACCAGCTCTGTTAAGTGTGTCTCAAAGCTAGTAAATGTCTGTGGAAAGCTTAGGGGGACTAGAAATTTTAGAAGCCCCAATTAAGATAAGTCAGTAATTTTGAAAGGGGGAACCCCAAAATCACTGAGAAAGAAGGGTTAGGGATTTCCATTACACAAGGATATTCACACATTTAGTGGTTTCAAATCTTCAGCTTGAAAGTCTTCACTATATTGAGTAAATTTCGGTAATCTTTTGAGACATGCTCTCTCACAAAGGCATAGAGAAGCCATACATGGGGCTTTTAGGGTCACTCTTTGTATTTGCCTGTGACATCTTTCTTTGAAAACATGTCACATATTGATCTCTCATTCAGCAAGGTTCTATTTGAGCAGGGGTGGTATTTGTATTTTAGATTTTCTTAATCTCATTAGGGGCTTGCTAGAATGAAATACAGACCAATTTCAAGCAAAAATATTATTCAGCGATAAATTTTTTAGTAATATTATATAATACGAGTAATAACATCCTTTGATTATTTCAATTTCAGTATGACAACTTTTAGAACTGTTATTTTCTTAAGTTATGAATAAAACTTGATAACAAACAGTTGTAAATATACTGATTTCTTTACTGTTATGAGTAGAAATAATTAGGCCTACCTGTATTTCAAAGTGAGTTCTCACTTGTTCATCATGATTATTTCTCCTGAAATTTAAAAGAGGATTATCTAGTTGGTCAAAAATATTATTGATGACTGACTGAATTCAGATTTGAAGGCATTTTGAACTAGATGGATGATAATTTCAATCTTTTGAATTTGGTACTTTCCAGCATTATGGCCTTACTTTCAGTACAAATGTGGTTCAACATCTTCGATCCAGCCTATTCCACTCCACTGCTGAAGGAAGGCTTTCTTCAGTATTAATTTTTATATCTCTTTCGATCTTGTTAGGGTTAGACATCAGCATCATGCTTAAAAGGGTCTGCGTACAAGACTAGGCAGACAGTATCACAGGGAGCTCCGCATTACGCATAGCCACTCAGCAAAGGCCTTTTCAGGTGAGATACACACCACGTCGAAATGCTGGCTTACTGATTGAACCAAATCGTGAGAGCATGCATGCAGTGCGGTGCGGTGCAACAGTTCATTCAGAAGCCAGGAGTGGTACGCAGAGGACCAAATCTGCAGCTAGTAGAATTTTACTTCAAGTTTCTAGGCTACGGCACTCGTATCCAATCAGTTTTCTTGTACTGTGATTGCTTCAACGAGTGGTTCCTGAATTTGATTCTCTATTCAAACATTGGATAAGTAATTCTTCATAAAAGTGGACATATTTCCCAGTAAAGTGGATTTCTTTCTCGATAAAGTGGATATATTTCGTGCATATATTCCTCAGAAGCTTGATTTTGAGCCATATTATTCTCGAGGAAGATATTAGCACTGCATCAGCGGACTTTCTCAATCAAAGGAAACAGTTGATGGTTATTAAACCTTGGAAGGTTCAGGTTTAAGTTGAGCAGATTTAGCTTGTCCGTCAACGAAAGGCTGGAATTATACCCCCTATTGTTGACTCAAGCACTCAACACCCTTCTTCATTCTCCTTGTGAACACTATACCGCCCCTTCTTCATTCTTCTTGAGAACATTACACCACCCTCATCACCCGTCAAAGGATGTTGTTCTAAGAACATTACCCCTTTATCTACACCTGAGATAGTGGGAGCTATAGACTTACGTGGTTCAGCGGACACCCTTTTATTTAGGATATCCCACCTTCCCCCTTTATCCCATTGTCTGGTGTATGAAAGTCATTGGACTGAAGACACCCCACTCTCTCATTGAAAAAGCAAACACTGTGTACACCACAGATGTATTGATGTTTGCAGTAGGTCAACAAACGCAAAGCTGCGTGGAGTCTACAGAGAGTTCGACTGCATGAGCTCATCATTCACCCGCTGCTACGGCACTCCGAAGGACCTTTGTCATCGCGCACAAGCAGCGTTGCTTCGGGGAAAATCTCCCTTCGACTTCGTTCTCCTCTTATTCACAACTTCTCCACCTGCACTACCACCGAGCGCAGAACATTCTTCGATGAAATATGAATGATTAGCAAGAATTGCTGACGCATCGCCTTTCTTTTGGATATCTTAGTTGGATTTAAACCTTTCGTTTTCTTGGATGATACACATTGTTTTAGTCAGCGTACTCCGCTAGTGTCTCTCATTGGATCGGACATGTCAAACAGGAATTAACTCACGCTGTTGGATTACTTTTGACTTTGACACTTGCTTCTAAGGTGTATTGGTAAGTTCATGTCGCTATACAGTTCTTGCAGGTGATAGAGATTGATAGAGGACACCCAGATTTACAGTTGTTGCAACTTCTAATATCAAGGTTGATTATGTTATCTGATCATTTATTCAATCGATGGCACTACAAATTTTATAAGTTTATAATATTTCTTTGCTTTTGACCAGCTGTTGAATTCAATCTAGTTTGTCATGTTTGTAGGTGCTGTTGTACATGACATATTTGTTGGATCAGAAAACATAGATAAAGAATATATTTGAATTTTCAATGAATAAAAGGCCTGTACATACATTTGTATTAATTTATTTACAAAAAAAGCTTTATGTGGGTTATTTTGTATGAATTGTTTCATATTAGTTTATAAATTTAGATTCAGAAGAAATGTGAAATTAAGAAGCAAAATGTTTGAAGCATGGTTCCTTCATTTCCTGAGCGAGATCTATTAGGAAAAAAATCTGATATGTATTTAAACAAATCTACCTTGCTTTCTCAATGACACCAAATTATAGTCTGCCTTTTCAATTCAGGCTTCCCCATTATCCCTTTGACCGAGATTCAATTGACTACATGTAGTTCTTTGCAGATACATTGATTTACGTGTTTGTATGTACATGCATATTGTTGGCCTCATTTTCTATAAATCAAAATGCACCAACAAAATACAGATCAATCACATACATATTGGTATCAAGTCTAAAATATTAGCTCAATTTTGAGAAAAAAAGGAAGGAATAGAAAATTGGGAGATAGAGCAGCAGAGATATGGAAAGAGAGATACAGATTTGGAGAGCTACATCATTTTAGACAGCAGGACAAGGGCAAAAAGAGACAGTAATTAATGCAGCACTTATTGCAGAAATGTAACAACATAAATCTGCCACGCAGGAGCGCTTTAATTATTCATAACTGCAATCCACCATTCTCGATCGAACAAGATCCTTTGTAAAATTGTGATTTACTGGTAAACCTGTGTGTATGATGGATGTTGGCATGTGGGTGATATCCCAAGGCACTGGGATATTATATTTCAGAAAGTATTTTGATGGTCTGTATATTTCATTTTCATTTTGCCAAATAGAGGTGAGAAATGCTCCATGCTTTTCCCATTACGTGTCGTTATAGAATTTGTACTTCGTGCTGTAGATGAACAGTTATTAAATATTAGTAATGATATAGAGGTATATTTGCATATATTTCAGAAAGTATTTTGATAATCTATATATTTCGTTTTCATTTTGACAAAAGAGTGGTGAGAAATGCACCATGATTCTCCCATTAGTTATACCGGTTCTTATTTTCTGTGAATTTTCACCTCTTGCACTTGTTGAAGAATCACAAAATGTTGGTTTTTAACCAACGAAGATGCTACACAGGTACACATGTTTTTCAAGGGGGATAGCAGATCTTTTGTTTAATATACAAACTTTTAGCCTGTATTATTAGAGGAATTATTCTTTTAAAGTGCACTACACTATTATCTTATAAATTTTGTGAATTTAATGCATGTTGTAAGCTTATTGGTTAGTCAATACAGATTAGGGCATCCTATCCTAGTAAAAAAAAAAATTGAAACTTAAAATATAAACTGACCAATGAGTGCAGGCCAACAACATTTCATACAAATTATGCAAATTTGTTATCAAGTGTTAAGTTTGATATGTTTCATAGTATTATCTACATGATTGTCCATGGCAATGTACATACATGTAGAAAATGAAACCAAGGTATAACGGTTAAATATTGAGTAGGCATTACATGTATATCACTCTTAGAACAGATTTGTAAAATTATGTACACACCCACTCAATTTCCATGCATCGCAAACTGATAACTCAAATCCATTGTGAATCTCGTTTATGATATCTCTTTGTTGTGACTTTCTTTCACAATTCATGCCCCATGATTTTACCAGTGCAGGTGGCTCAATCTACCTAGCATGGAAAATGTTGACATTTTGGTCTGAAAAAATTACTTTGCAAATTCTGCGGCTTACCGGTTGTTGATGAAAATCTAATGAAAATTCACACATGGATGATCATATTAAAAACTGTGGTATTGATTTTAATGTACATTTAAGGAGAAACTATGTTATTATAACAAAGCATGTAGAAAAGAATGAAATTGACTATTCATAAAAGCCGACTTTGACGCTTAGGGGGGATAAGAATGTATCAGATATTTGTATCAAAATGACATCAAAATGTAAAATCATCATTTTTGATGTTTTGAAGATATCTGTCTTAGGACCTATTTTTCATGTCTATAAACTGCTCAATATTCCTCCCTATTTGTGAAGGAATGAGATTATGGCCCTGTTTTCACAACTTGTACTAATTTTCTGCTATGTGATCAAAGTGCATAAACATAATTCCCCCTAATTATTATAATAAATAGGAAAATGGAGCAATAGGAAGGGAATTGAGGGGAAAGAAGGAAATGGAATGTTGACAATGAAGCCTCAGACTAAAAATGTTTTGATGCCCTCCAATAGCATTGGTCATTCGGAGAAAAAAAAATGTTTACAATTTTTTTTTCTGTACACAAGTGAAACAATTTATGAGGAAAATAAAGCTTAAAGGAGGATTTAATGTTATTTGTTTTACACATTTCATGTAAATTTGCATGTAGGCCTACTTTGTTATTTTTGTTGTAAACTGATAAACGCAGAAATAAAACCAATTCAATATCAATATCAATGTAAAAAACCAAAGCGCATATGAAAATATATTTTCATGTCATATGTTATTAGTTTATAATTCTACTGTGATTTTTAAATTTTTGTGACACCCCCCCCTCCCCATAAAAAGAACAACATTTCAGGATGGGCCGTTTTGAAAGGATTGGTTAGTTGAGGGCATCCAAACGATTTTTTTTCTGGTCGTCTTTAAGTTTAATTCTGGTAGTGGCTTATACAGGAAATAGTATCCTTTCAATTGCATTTCTGTCAAGTTCCCATTTCCTAATGTTAAACACATGTATTCAGAGCCATATCGTCGCCCACCATTTTGTATGATTTGTTTCATATTCATTCCATCATATATTGGTAGAGTAGACTCCATGAGTATATAGATGAAACAAAGTCTATCCGATTCCCTGGTCTTAAAGCTTAAAGCCCAAGTATAGTTTTGGTAAAAGCGAATATTTTTATCGCCAACTTTTGTCTTCAAATCTACTTAAAAAGAAGCATGATATCATGAACATGTTGTACAAAAGATTGTACGAAAAATTAACAAGTTTTGGAAAAGTTATAACCTAAAGTGTGGAAAANAGAGAGGGCGCTAAGTATGATTTAACGGTCAAATTCAAATTTCAAAAGAATTCGCTCGTAGAAAAATATGCTATGATCTTGAAATGTGTATAGAAAATATATGTCATGGTATATATCCCCAAAATTCACATTTCTTTAATCTTTACCAAAACTATACATGGGCTTTAAGTAAAGTTTTGGTAAAAGCAATTATTTTGTCCACAAATTTTGTCTTCAAATCTAGATGAAATGAAATATACATGTAGTATGATGAACATATTGCACAAAAGATTGAATGAGTTGAAATAGTCATAAATTTCTTATTTATGGTCCGATTTGCTTCAAATTTTCTTAGATCTTTGTTCATCTGATTTTCTGCTTTTAATCAGTATAAGATTTTTCTTGGGCAAACCCAGTTGTTAAAATCTACCCAAAGTTTAGTTGTTCAATAATCATCATTGAAATATTTAGAACTTTCTTATTTCTCATCAGATTTGCTTCAAACTTGTTTAATTTGATTTTTCTGATTTTTCTGCTTTTAATCATTTGAAGTAAGATTTTTTTGGGCAGACCCAGTCTTTAATAATGCGATGTATGATATGTTCGGAACTGTGCAAACATGTCAAGTCTTGTGATTATTTCTTCTTACCATATCACCAAACCATGACTGTGTCAAAAAAATGTGGCAGGATGTCGAGGAAAGAATCACAAAAGGAAAATGCAACCAAGTCTGCTGCGCAAAGAGCGTAATATTTCTTTTTGTTCCAGCCTATTGTCACGGAGTGCTTCAAGCAGAGACTTATTGTGGTTAGGTTAGGCAAGGGTTCAAAGCTTTTTTGTGGTTTTAGCAGGGCTTATAAAATTATTAGGGGGTCAGCCTAAGTGAGGAATTTAGATGTGGAGTGCATGTTTCGCATAATTTGATGTATTTTATCAAATTTTGGTCATTTTTGTTGACTCATGTACTTTGTGATGAATTAATGCAGGTGCCGAGTGGTTTATGTGATTTTCATTTTTAGCCAAATTTTGTTTTGGCAATGGCATACACATATCAGACATGTGATTACTTATATTTATAGCTTGCAATCGTGTGTACATGTACTTGTTAGGTTTGATTGGGGTTCTTTTTTAGCCAAGTTTTATTTTTGGTTGGTATACATGAAAATATTGATAAGACAAGTTTGCTAAATATCCATGGGACATAGGCCTACATGTATCCATGAACTTTTTGGAAATTATTGGAAGTTCATTTTGGAAAAACACCTGCTTTTAAATATAAAAAGTTTTATTTTTTCCCTCAAATGTCATTCTCAAACATAGGCTATATATTATTGACCAGGGGCAAGATTGAAAAGAATATTCACGGATTTGCATGTACTAACAAACTGAAAAACAAAAATAAGGACAAAAAAGAAGAAAAAAAGTAAAAGAAAAAGATGACTGCAAAATAAATTTATGTTTACATCTTCAAATATCCATCTACAGAACTTATCCGAATATGGCCAGTTCTAATTTCTCTTCGGCTCTCACTCCATGCTAAATACACATACTGATTGAAATGCAGATCATGTGTACTGTAATGTTCCCACCCGTAAACCTTAGACGGCATTGTCTCATCATTTAGGTATTTCATTCATGAGCAGAAGTACCAGATGTCTTCATAAATCATTTCATATTGTACACGCCTATACTCATGTGGTATTTTATGAGTGCTCCACACATTTTCTCATGGCCAGATTTGTGACTCCTTGATGTTTTGGGGCACAGAGGATCAAATATTTCCCAAGTCTTGTATATTTTAATGCTGGTAAATTTCTTGCAACTATTATACCATACATTATTTATATCATTACCCAGCTCTGCACATTCGTGAAAGATTTTAATCTGGCTCTCACCCTTTCTAGATCTGGGCAATCCTATACAATATAGTGAAAACTGAAATAGTTCTATAGTTCTATAGTTATATCATCCCAAATATGTTGTGGTGATTAGGCCAAAAAGTTTAATATGGAACACATAATATTGTTTATAAGGCTTCTCCATGAAATTGTTAGGATATATTTTTAGAAGGGAAATATATTCTTTTCTTTAGGTGAACGATAACTCTATATTATCTTGTAGCTATTATTTCGATAGGTTGTATTCCTTTTTTGCCACCAATATTTCATACAAGATTTGTAAAATTTGTGAGTGATCACAAACTGACACTGGCAAAAATGAAGCAAAAAGTGCAGTTTTTATTTTGAAATTTTTACAGTTAGTTGCAAGCATGGATTGCAGTCAGTATGAATCCAAAGCAGATTCATACCAAGAAATTTGTCCTACTCTGAGAATCTCTTTCAATCACATTGTTCCTCAAAACATTCCAAGTCTCTAACTCACAACAGCGTTCGAAATCCTGTCCATCGCATCATTTAGCCCGCATAATGTCCTCACGCCACTTGTAGGCGTTTTGTCGTAATCGTTGATCCTCTTACAGTTGTGTCGTCACAAGAGGATTCCCTCTCACTGAAAATCTTTTGTATGTCAGATTTGTAAACACTCCTTATATTCAGTCTGTCAATGCCCTCCTATTAGGTTCGTGAAGTGTACACATTTGTCGCTATTAGGGCCAAATATTATTGCATTTTCCCATGATGTCATGTCGTGTTCGGCCATTTTGATGGACAGTTATTTTTTCAGTTCACTTTCCTTTCATCAAAGAAATAAGTCATCGAAAACAAGACAACATTAACATAGTAAAATCATTCTTTGATACAGTGTAATTTATTGGTTGGTAAGTTGTAACTGATGATATTACAAAAAGGGACCCTTTTTCCACCTTTCCATGATAAAACTTTTTTCAGTGCTGGATTTTAAAAAATTTGCTGACATTGTTATAGTTGTTGTATAGTTAAAAGAGTACATGATCCCCCCAACACAGTGGAATATGATTGTCTGATAGGTGCAATCAGTGACAACTTGTCTGAAATGAAATATTAACTTGGAAATTTTGTGTCAGAATATATGAGATCTAATTCTGCATTTTGCATTTTAGTCACAAAATATTTCTTGATTTGAATTTCTCCCTTCGAGCATGATACATTGTAAATATGTAAGAATATGGATCTGTTAAGTTTGTAGACAGACCATTCTCATTTTTGGTTTCATTTTCTATTGTCGAACTTTATTTCAAAGTGGTACAGTTGTAATTATTCTAGAATGAGGCCAAGCTAATAAATGCACATACACTTTTGAGGCCTATTATTTGACTGATATTAAAAGCCCTTGTGGAGAAACAAAATTAATTCTGGAAGCAGTTTCCTCTTCACTTTTGGAGACAATAGAGTTTTACATGTACTTTCATTTCTATTGTTTACATATTACTTTTTGCTCATCGAAGTGGTTTGTGGCCGAAATAGAACATTGCATTAATTCCATTCTACTTTAAAAGTACTTGTAAAACATTTTCATATTGATTATTGAAAATCTAAAGTTCAATGAAGGAGCAAAAATCTATTAATCTTCTCAATGAGAGCCTGGGTGTTTTTATATAGATGTGGTAATGTATATCTTATATCTTTTATATTTTAGAACTATTTTTGTCCTTCATATTTTGTCTTTGTGTTGATATTCTTGCACAATACATGTAAATCTGTGAATCAATGTTTTATAACATGATCCTGTTTACTCAATTAGTTTATATGAAATTAAAACACTGTATTATGCGCCTAAACGTTGTCCCAATATTAATTGCCAAAAATGGGGTAAATTGGGACACTGACAATTAATAGAATCAAATCAAAGGAATAGAAGGAAAAGGAAAGGAACCCTCCCCTGGAATTATCTTGCTCGTAGTGAATCCGATGAACAAACAGTACAAATTTGAACAAAGTCTGACAACCTGTTCAAAGGTTATGAATTTCCACATTCCACATGATATCGCGATCCTTGTCGCTGATGGGGATCTGGCAGAATCTGTGATGTACTTGGACAACTCCCCATTCACTTTGTGTAATTTTGCACAACTTTGACCCCGTTTACATCGCCGGCCTCGGGCCGGCCTAATTGCGGTACCGAGTCCCACGAAATTGGACGTTTACACCGACAAATCTAGGCCGGCCTAAATATCCCTGAAAGTATTTTGACAGTTGATGATATCATCAAATTGGCAACATCTCTGGAAATTGCCACTGATTTGCCAATTTTTTCAAATCTTTAAAAATGTATAACTTTTTTTTTATTACTTGTCCTATTTTCTTCAAACTTTTTTGTTCTACTCACCAATTGTTTCTGCTTCTGTTAAATAATTGTTCTTTCTGGGTAGACTCTTCTTTTAAAAAGACGAATATTAAGATCGCATTAACATTGCCAAATCAATATCATAATTGTCTCACCCTTAAGACCATCGTTACAATTTCTTCAAAAACTTCCCGGTGGTAGGAATCATATACGAGATAAATGATCGGATCGTGCACGAACAAAAATGGTAATAATAATGACGTCATACCCTGCCAGCGAAGAGTAGTTTGAAAATACATACCCTAGACTTTCGGTGTGAGCGTGCGCAGAGCATGATACAGGGTATGCATTGTGTGACTACATCACACACATACATCATTACTCTATCCTTGGGGAGAGCATGCAGACACACAATGAACACACATTGCATACCCTGTATCACTCTCTGTGTATGCGCACAACGAAACCCAAGGGTCTGTTCTAGCAGACTAAGCGAAAAGCGCGGGCTCGCGTTTGGTACCGCAATTGGGCCAGCGAGCGTTTACACCAAAAGTAGGCCGGCCCGAGGCCGGCCCGAGGCCGGCCCGAGACAACCTCAAGAGGTGGTCCAAAAGTAGGCCGGCATTTGGTACCGAAATTGGGCCAGCGAGCGTTTACACCAACAACTAGGCCGGCCCAAGGCCGGCCTCGGGCCGGCCTAAAAGTCGGTGTAAACGGGGTCTTTGTGTCCTCTGGAAAATGCAGTATATAAAGTCAAGTATTATTCATTTATTTGTAATTCTTAAAAATCTATTAGAGTAAATCTTAGAATAAAGGTTCAACATAATTCTTTGTTCTCTGTTCTTCTCATTCTGAGCTTTCATAGCAATATCAGGTAGCAATGAATTCTAACTTGCATACATGTATATGTAATTGGGTACTCTGTAGAGCCTTTATTTGGTCCAGTAAATCTGACACTGGTGGGAGAATAGGACTGTATGATAAATGTGGATTCCCAGAATTACATCAACGTTTCCATGAATTTTTGTATGATTCATAATAGGGCAACGTCCATTTGCACAGTGCCTCGGGGTATTTGTCCAGTTACTTCCGTGCTATCTCCTCCAATCTCATCCACTATCTTCCTCTCTATCTATCTCCCCATTCTTTATCTTTTCTCTTTCTCTTCTCTTTCTGCCCTTCTCTCCCTGCCCCTCTCTCCCTTCCTCTGACCGTCTCGTTCACACCCCTTCTCTCTCTCGTCTTCTCTCTCTCGCCTTCTCTCTCTTGCCTTCTCTCTCTCACACCTTCTCTCTCTCACCTTGCTCTCTCTCTCGCCTTCTCTCTCTCACCTTCTCTCTCTTGCCTTCTCTCTCTCACCTTCTCTCTCTCGCCTTCTCTTTCTCGCCTTCTCTCTCTCGCCTTCTTTCTCTTTCTCTCTCTCGTCTTCTCTCTCCCTCTATCTTTTTCTTTGCCCTCTCTCCCTCCCATACCCTTTTCTTCCCATCTCCCCCTTTCTCCCCCTCTCCCCTTTCTCCTTCTCTCCCTCTCTCTCTCTCTCTCTCTCTCTCACTCTTCCTATTGTCCATCTCTGCCCCTATGGTGCTGTACAGACATGCATTGAAATGATAATGCAATCACTTCCGAACGAATTCTCACTTAATCCCCATCACCCTCTTTCATTACATTTAGACTTTCGATTGATATGATAATGAGGCTTTTTAGGTCAATAACCTCTACATCAAATGTTTACGTTTTATAATGGGTCAATAACCAAAGGATGCATATTGTTTATTTAATACCGTATTTGTTGGATTACATCCTGTCTTTAATCTGTTTATTGCTTGATTTGCCCATTCACTTGATTCTAAATTTAGTGATTTTCTCCAATTGTGCACATTTTTTCTTAGTGTTTTCTTGGGTAAAAAGAAGCAGTAATTTTCCTCCCTTCGTGAAAGAGCTGTAAAGCCATTTATTGAATATGTATATCCTTGTATATTGTTTGAGCAATTTTATCACTTTATATGTTTGTACTCTCATACCACGAGACAGGGTTAATACAGTATTCCTTATATAACTTATGAATTGATGGATGACTATTGATTTGGACGCTGGCGGCAGGATTTTTAAAGATTTTTCTTGTCTCTTCATTTTATTTTGAAAAGTTTGAATTGGCTGCAAGTACAAGAAGATAATGAAGTGGGGTTTTATTGTCCCCAAACCACTCTTCATTTGTTTATTTATTTGGCATCTTAAATTCACTATCATTTGCACTAAATATACTATACATGTATATCATGAAGGTGTCTTTGAATTTTTTTTTCAATTTTCTCCAAAGCCAAAGACCATGATTTGATAACATTTAGCCTACAGGTGTATTTTGGATTACATGTATCAAAGCTTCAATTCAAAACCAGTCTAAATGAGATTTGAAACAAATTTCTCTTCTGAGAGAGATAGATAGATCTGTTCGCTCAATAGTTTCAATAAGCTAGAAATTTATGATTTGGTAACATTTATTCTTCAGACGTGAGTGGATTGCATTAATGCATACTAGTGTGGGCAATATAAATATTGAATGCCTACAGGTGTATTTTGGATTACATGTACTATGTATGCATATTTGTGTGGCAATATGAAATCCGAACCCAGCTTTGATTCAAACCCAGTCTAAACAAGATTTGAAACACTTTTCTTCTTTGAAACTGATTGATCTGTTCTTTCAGTTGTTCCAATAAGCTAGAAAATCATGATTTGATAACATTTAGTCTGCAGGTGCCACTGTGGCAATATAAAAATTGAACCCAGCTTCGATTCAAAACCAGTTTAAATGAGATTTGAAACAAATTTCTCTTCTGAGAGAGAGATAGATAGATCTGTTCACCCAATTGTTTCAATAAGCTAGAAAATTATGAGTTGGTAACATTTATTCTTCAGGCGTGAGTGGGTTAGATATAATGTATACTTATGTGGCATTATGACAATCAAAGCCAGCTTTGATTAAAAACCAGTCTAAATGAGATTTGAAACCAATTACTCCTTCGAGACAGATTGATCCGTTTTCACAGTTGTGTCATTACAATAGAAAATCATGATTTGATAACATTTAGCTCGCAGGTGTAAGTGGGTTAGATATACATGTATGTATACTTGTGTGGCAATACAAAAATCGAACCCAGCTTCGATTCAAAACCAGTTTAAATGAGATTTGAAACAAATTTCTACTTGGAGACAGATCGATCTGTACTCGCAGTTGTTTCAATAAGCTAGAATATGTTGATTTGATAACATTTAGCCTGCAGATGTGAGTGGATTACATGTATGCATATTAGTGTGGCAATATGAAAATTGAATGCTGACAGGTGTATTTTAGATTACATTTATGCATATTTGTGTGGCAATATGAAAATCGAACCCAGTTTCGATACAAAACCAGTCTAAATGAAATTTGAAACACATTTCTCCTTTGATGCTGATGAATAAATCTGTTTGAAACTTTTGGTTGTTTCAATAGGGCAGAAAAATATGATTGTTTAGTTGCAATCATGTAATTTTTTAGAAGAAGCATTTGGCGGTCAATTCCCTTTCAACACAATTCATAATAAAAATATAACTTATTCTTTTCAGGTTGTATTTCAAGTGCATCTATAATTTTACTGTGATTTCCCAATTTAGTGCAAATCAAATTAAAAAAATGAATAAAGAATATAATAATATTAGGTAGTTCACCTTTGAGAGGGTTGAGCTGTTGGGAAACAACTAAACAATCATTTTGGGGCCAAAACAGAGAAATCAACCTGTTTTTATGTTTTGCAATCAAGTGCATTTGCATGCTACGTATGATTTTGTAGTATAGCATTGGTTGATCCAGGTTTTGACAAGCTTGGGGAGGGGGTGATTCCACAACTTTAAAGTGTCTTCCCATTTGCGCCTCAAAAGTACGTGACAAGCTGTTAAAAGGTGCCATATTTTAGGTCTCTGCACTATGAATAGAAGGGACAAAGACTTTGGACAAAGTAGATAACCCCAATCCAAGTATTTATAACAGCTAGAGGGACACAAAAGAAATGTACATCCTACTCATTCTGTGGAAACAAGAGTCAAATCTTGGACTTTCTTTTATGATCATAAAGCTATTGTGAATGCTTGAATGAAGTTCTTTGCTTTGTCCCTTCTGCGCACAGTGCATGTCCCAACTCTCCTTAATAGTACTTATCCTCACACTAATAATAGGGAAGGGTATTTTTGTGTGCTTGGCGAGTTTAACGGTAGAAATCATATTGTCTGCATTGACCAAACTCGTTGTTTGCTCATGCTCTTAGGGTTGAGTTTATGTGAAAGAATCTCTGGTGCTTTTGACACCTTTTTGAAGACAGCGAACTTCCTTCTTCAGCCTACATTATTTGAGTAACGGTAATGTTAATGAAATAATCTTTATAGCTATCATTCCTTACTGTTATTTTGTTTTCTACTTTGCAGAACAAGTTGTGGTTTGTGTTAAAGCTTTTAGATAATTAGGAAACCAAAATAGTGTAGAGCTATGCCTGTTCTGTTGGTTTTAAGATTAGATGGTTTTAAAAGATTTTCTGACTACCCAGTCTATAGCATTGACCATGCATTTCTTTCAATAAGCTTGAGAAGTGTTCAGTATTCATCTATTATAGTTTCACCCTGTATAGATTATAGCCTTCGCTGGTTTTCAGATAAGATCTTTTTTTTTTTTTAAATACCTTTGTTGATGATTATGACATTGACCATGCATTTCTTTTCAATAAACTTTAGAGGCAGTATTATAGGTGTGCCATTTATGGATTAAAGCCTGTGCTAGTTTACAGATAAGATCTTTTTTACAAACCATTGTTGGTGATTATGACATTGACCATGCATTTCTTTTCAATAAACCAAAAAATTGTTTTTTTTTTTTCATTTAAATAGGCGTGCCTTTCAGAGATTAAAAACCTGTACTTGTTTACAGATAAGATCTTTTTAAAAAACCTTTGTTGGTGATTATGACATTGCCAATGCCCATCTCTTCAATGGGGAAAAGGGTGTAATAGATTTTTATCCAGCTGTTTGCAATATATGTACATATAATTTCATCAAAATTTGGTTGCTCTGGTAGACTTCAAAATAGTCAGGCTTGAAAACTTGTTACAATGTTTCAAGTAAATTCTGAAGCTTGAGCAGTGACTTCATACAGACCCTTTTTATGTCTCGAATGTCAGACAAATTATTTTCGAGTAGAAATTTGTTAAAGCCATGTATTTAAGATGTCCTCAATATGTGTTATAGAGTTCATGAATCTTCTGGACTGAATGTTTAAAAAAGTAAGCTGCACCCAATGTAGGCATTGGGTACTTCCTCGAAAACTTCTTCCAATTTTTCACTGAAATTTCTGATTTGCAGTTTATCTTGCAATTCAGGTGGAAACAGTCTTTTTCATAGGATCATGCCCAAGAAAAGCAGGAGGAAATATTGTTTTTATTCATGATGTGTCCGAAATGAAATGGCCCTCATAGCATAGAATATATGTATACAGTGGAACCTCGTTATAAAGAGGTCGGATATATAGCAAGATACCTGTTATAACAAGGTGATTTTGTTGGTCCCAGCTCTTTATAGTTCTTTGTTTTTATACCCTGATATAGTGAGGAACCTGATATAACAAGGTAATTTTCATGGTCCCAAGGACCTCGTTATAAAGAGGTTTCACTGTATTTCAACAGTCTGGAAATATTTGCCATGATCTCAAACTCAGTACAGCTTGTAGAATTTGTTCCATACGATAACACAATATTGACCTATTTATTTGTTATAAAGAGGTTTCACTGTATTTCAACAGTCTGGAAATATTTGCCATGATCTCAAACTCAGTGCAGCTTGTAGAATTTGTTCCATACGATAACACAATATTGACCTATTTATTTGTACTACACAATCACCCCAAATAATCAATCATTCCAAATAATTTGGATTGTAATTAACACAAAGAAATTGCGTGACCAGAAGTCCACCTTTGAAGCCAGGGTTACAAAACCATTGATACTGCTGGTAATGCACCAAACAAAATAATACTTTGAACTTGCCCACACACATATTTTCGTGTTTGATGGATCAAACATCCTGAAAAGCAACCCATTAAAATAGTCGTAAAACTTGCCAGTAAAATATTACTAGCTTCCAGTCTAGTCTCATAAATGTAGGTCGATTGCAATTACTTATTTACAAAGAAATGTTGTTAGATTGTACATGTAGATATCCTTGAGATGGATTTTACCCTTTCAAATGTGCAGTAAAATGTATTTTTCTTTCGGGATGTAAACGATGAATTGCAAGTTGTAGTTGATTGCCATGCGCCAACTTAACCCTTTGTTTCATGCTCATCTTGTAAACTACCATTTGGGATTGAAAATGTAAGTGTCAGTGTTCGTCTGATTTACATTTAATTTGCAATTGATAGCAAGTTTCTAGCAGCACCCACTAGAATGTTTGTTGGGTTTTTTTTTCTTCTTCTTGGAGGGAAATGTGATGGATTTTGTCTATACTTTCAGAAATATATCCTCACTTTGTGCTTTTATTTAACAGATCTGATTCAGAATTATGAATTTATACCAGATAAATGAGGAGAAGGGGGAAATGTGCATTAACTGACCAATGTAGTGCTCTGTGTGTACAGTCTGCAAGGCATGTTGGGAATTGAATTTGTTGTCAAAATTTACCAAATCTCTTAAATTGGCAATGCAATAAGCACTTTGAAATTAATATTTTTTTTAAATGTTTTTGTTAATTGATAGTTTTAATTGTATAATTCTTGGACAGCAATTTTGAGATGAGGTATTCAAGGTGAATGATATGCAAATTAAATAACAAATTCTAATGTTGCCAATTTGAGAAAGAACAATTTCTGTCCTGAACCGGTCAAAGTGAATTGCTATCCATTGCTTCTGTATTAAAGGGTAATTTGCATGTGGCCCATACACTGACTTCCCCGCACATACACAGGTGGTGGGAAAACCTTATTTATCCAAACACGACAATGATGGCGTATTGATCGCGGACTTGCCATTGTGTGTCATAAATGATTTGAGACGTCTATTCTTTAAATACACATCAATACGGTTTCCCCGCAGAATGAGACCAAGATAAAAATCTATAGACAAGATGGCTGACAAATAGAAGTACACGTTATGCTGACTGGGCATGAATAGGAGAGACAAGACAGAGACACTTTGCTAAATTTCTCTTGTTGCTTGTGAACAATGCACTTTGTAAATTACTGCCTTCAAAATATAGCAATGAAAGAAGACTTGATGGAGAAAATTTGGCATATTGTTGTTATGCAAAATTTGCAGGCCCATTTTGTATATTTTCCCATACATCTAGGTAATTATATGTGCAGATTCAGAGAAATTGATTACGTAATTGATAAAATTATTGTATTGTGTTGGATAATTCTTCTGTGTCGCTATTTCTAAAGATGTACATAAACAGTCATTTAATTTTGGAAAAATGTTTAAAGGGAGTAAATTTTGTTTTTAGTCCATTTTCAATACAGTCAACTTATGTCTAAGTCGATTTTGGACCAAACCATCACAAATATGTTTTATTTAGCTCTTCTCAGTCGAATTCATCCCAAGTAGAACAACATTTTGTGTTTCCAATTTGTTATATTCCCAAAAATATATATGATGGTTTATTTACTCGCTCACAACATGTTCATTATTACCTAATAAATGAACTTACCCTGCATGTGTTGGATAATTCTTTATTAAAGGGGAATTACACTCAGACATTAAATTGCTATCATTAAATGAAGAAAAATAAGATGAACAAACCCCTCATGGGCTCCTTAAATTGGCAAACGTACAGGCACAAAATAGCTGCCAACATGGAGAACTCTCCATTCGCTTTGTACACAAAATTTCACATTTTACTATTTTTCCAGAAAAGTAGCAACAATTTTGTGTCTTCGGTTAAATGTACTATAGCCACATCAATTCTACAAGCATTCCAGAAAGAACAGGGGTAATTCCTCATTTGAAATGTGATATTGATCCATTTTCAATAAATGTATATACAAAGTGAACGAGGAGTTCTCCATGTATGACATCGCAGATTATGCTAATTAGCTAAACGCATGCCAATTCAAGGATGCCCAGCAGAGGTGGAAATGGTAACTTTGAAAATTCATAACTTTTCAACGGATTATCCAATTTTGCTCACATTTTCACAGTTTGTTCATCTGATTTTTCTTCATTTACTGACAGTACATTATTGGCTGGGTGTAATTCCCCTTTAACCTCATTATGTGCAGCATCATTTCTGAAAGTTTGTGATTACATTGAAAAGGTCCCCTGTCTGTAATCTGCAAAGAGTACCTCCAATTGAGGTGTGCAGTTGTTTAAAAATGCAAGTGAAACCAGCAAAGAGTTGATACTGCTGTTTCAGCATTTCTTTTCTCCTTTTTTTCTTTTGTCAAACATTCATTCATAAACATCAGTATCTCTCACCTGATATGTTTTTCCTCTAATATTTTATTATTTGAATACCATTATTGACAAAACAATGATGAAATAATGAGCTACATAAGGAAGAGTTTCAACTATCCAACAGGAATTGTTTAAAATGTTTTGATTGATTCCTCAAGAAATCCCTGTGAGATAAAGGATTTCATAATGCTTGATAAACTAAATGCTGACTAACTTTTAATTTTGTTTTTGTTTCTGTTACAGATAATTGTGTGATCAAGCATTTTCAGAGGGAGTAGGTGAACAGGAACAAATGTCAAGATGACAGCCTCCTGGAAGGCTCTTCCACCCAGCACTCTGCTGAAGTTTGTGGCAGTATTACTTCTCGTCACATTGCAAACATGCGGTAAGTTAACTGTTATTGTGATAAAAATGACTGGAAAAATGTACATAGTAAAATCTGACGGCTTTCCAAGGGAAACAGAAAAAATGTACGAAAGGTACATAACCATTTTAGCCCCCCCCCCCTCCCCCTCCAAAAAAGAAAATGGCCATATTTGCCCAAAATGCTGAATGAGCTTTACATTTATTTTAATCTGTTGGTCCATCTAGTCGGCGCAATGTTGGTCAAAGTGATGATATTTTTTTGCTGTTGTCAGAACAGAAATTAGGTTGGGCAACTCGAAACGAGTGTTAAGAGTAAAGAAGATATATGAAACACATTTACCAGTAAATTTCATTGAATTACAATACATTTTTGCAAGATTTATGAAATGTATTTATAAGATTTTGAAGTGGGATCACCTCATGGAATTAGCCTGGCACCTGCATTTACACCCGTTAAAGCTTCTTAATGAATACCTCTAAATTGCACCTAAATTTAATTAACATATCGAGATGTGGTTCTACAGGGGTTATATAACGAGGATAAGATTACCCTTCAAATGAGACCTCCGTAATGGGGTTCCCCTTTAATTAAATTGCCTGTGGTGAAACTAATCAACCTGTGAGCTGAAGATATGTATATTTGTGGGCCAGAGTCTTGTAAAGGTAAGGCTGGATGATCTTAGTTTGTAGCATAGAGGGTACTGGTAATACAGATTGTATTACCCTCTTTGTTGGTAGCTTTGTCATGTGCTATAAATGAAGTCCTATAAATGAAGTCATTTTCCTGAGGCCAAAGCTAGTTCTAATTGTTGTACGGAGCCGATATGTTCAATATATAAATCTTGTGGAAATGGCTTATTTATGTCTGTACATAGCTTGGGTGCATTTGTGGCTGAGTGAGGCATAGTAAAGGGATGTATCATTCTACTTTTTTTGTCTTATATATGTGCTTGAATTCACCCTTTTCGCCCTCATTTATATGCGCTTGAATTTATTTTTAGATTCTAAATATAAAGTTGCACTTTTACATTGAAAAAGTGTGTCCCTTTTTTTTCGGAGGGGGGGGGGGGGTGGATGGAGGAGGAGGGATGGATGGAATAATACTTTAGGTGATATTTCTTTTTTTTCAAAGAAATTTATTAGTTTGTTTCCAATCGGTAAGATGGTTTGTGGTCAAATTATCTGTAATCACCCGAAATAAAAAGCACACCTAAATCTTGTTAACCTTTGTCTTGTTTCTGAAATCATCCACAGAATCTATCTCTAACTGCCTGAATCCACGATTATAAAATTCTATAATTGACCTTCTAGCTTTTAAGAGGATTTAATCTCTAGTATAGCATCAAGGTTTTCGATTACCATTTAGTTTACTCATTACTAGAGCTGCGGTTAAAGGAGGAAAAAGTATGAATATAAAATTTTTGAAGTTAAGTCAAACAAATTCCTCTAACGCCTCAAAGAAAATTTTCCCTTTTATTGTACGTCTACTAGGGTGAGATATCCAATACTCTCCGAGACCATATTGATAATTCTATTCATTTTGATTTTTTTCTCATAAAATCTTTTGCGGAAATGGAACTAATAGTGTCTACTTTTACACCTGTTCTGGTTTCTAACTGGTGTGTTGTATTTCACAGGCTGCGGTCGAGTGAATTTTCTTTTGCAGAACTTTTGGCGGTTAGCGTTGAAATTTTGTTTGTTCGGGTAAAGCTTTACGAGGCTCATTCCTGTGTGGAATTTAGTGTTGTGTGTGAAATAAAATGGTGCCTTGCGATTGAATGGTTTTCATTAGCAAATTCCTAATGTTTGTTAGTGTACTGACATGTAATTCTCCATATTTGAAATAGAGCAAGGTGCCAATTTGCCAATTTGCCAATATGGTACATCGACTCTAGGACCCAGTTGATGTCAATTGTTATAAGATAATAATATGCCGGTTTACTAATAGATTCAAATTCATGTAGAATAGATTCTTGCCAACGAAAGTATTTTTAAAGTGGTATTCCTTCAACTGTTTAGTAATAATAACATACAATAATTGGAATCTACATGTAGCTTGCATACTGTACTTGTTGGTATGTCCAGCAAACCCTGGGCAAGCTTTCTGGTTAATAAGAACGCCCTTTATGTATAGTGCACGCATAAAATTTGCATATATTAGTAAACCTGCCTGTTTACCAAAATGCTTATAAATAAAATTATACAATGTATTGAATTCGATATTTTAAATTTAGTTTTTTTTGCTATGTTTTACCACATTGTAAACATTAGATTGTCAGAGAGCTAATTTGCTTTTTGAGTATAGTATTTAATTTAAAAAAATGAGAAGTTTTCACTCCAGAAAAAAACATATATTTCATATTTTGTTACAAAGTGCGCCAGTATTGACATGTTTGAAGTACCAGTACAAGTTCTCGTGTTTTTTATGGAAGGATTGAATTATATTCAAGGTAGTTGATAAATGTATACTTTGATTTTAGTATATACACTGGTAGCACTCTCATGTCAATGGCAACACTAAAAATCCAAGTATGTACTTGAATTAATTATCTTTCATTCAATAACACTGCAAAATTCAAGTCGTAGGATTGTAAAGCATATTTGACCTCCATGACAATACATCCAAATTTGAGACTCATCAAATTTGTGATGTATAGTTTTGTTTTGATGACAATAGATTAAACTGTTGGACACTTTTTAATTTCAGCTTTTAATTGCCATGTTGCACTTGACTTGAACTTCATATCAGCAAGTCTCCATACGCCATTCATAGCAAGCTGTTGATGCATAATGTTTGTTCACTACACAATTAGCTGCGTTGCATAGTCTTGCTCTGAAGGTTCATAAAAGATGAACTTTCATTTCCCAAAAATGGTTGCCCAGCCCGCTTTAAAATGCCAAGTTTCAATAGTCTAAAATGTTTATTTAAATTGTACAGTCTCAACCTGTAAAGAGATACAGTGCCGACTTTGAAAGTGAGGTTTATTCTGTATTAACAATTAAATCAAAAATGAAAAAATAAAAGATAATTTTAAACCTAAATTTTGTGCATTGTGTTTTTGAAAGTCAAATTGAATTATGCAAATCACTTCAGTCGTTCAATTGGCAATGATATGAAAAATTAGATAGGCCTTAGTCATTATTTTTTCTCGAAATTGGCAATTGTTGCTCTGATTTTACATGATTGACATGGGCTGATTTATTTTGTGTTCAAACCGTTTATATTATAAAAAGAAAATACAGGAAAATTAAAAAAAATGTAAAGAGTTGATCAGTTGTCTCCCAATGAACCTCTTTAAAACCATAAAATAAGAGATGTTGCCAATTTTTTAGTGTTCATAAAAGATTAACTTGGTTCTCTCTAAAGTTCTGTTCCTTATTAAATAGGTTAAATAAACTTTGAAGCGGTCCAGAGCTACTTCTTCATCACAATGATTTCCCCTAATCTAATGGTGCCTATAGTTCATTTATGCACTAATGAAGAGAAGATTGAAAAGGTTGTGTTCGCGCTCAGGTATTGCGCAGAGCTGCAAGTTCAGGGAGAGTTTAGCTACCTTCATTAAAGAAAAAATTTAACTGACAGTAGGAAAACGAGGTTATGGATATTGTGAAGTGGATGTGTCATTGAAATGAATATTTTTTTTTATTTTGTCAGTGGAGATGAGTGGGTTGATTGCTGTGTCATATAATTAGAATGGCACTGAAATTATTGTTTGTGTGGGTTGAGAGATATCAATGTAAATTATAGTGTTGCTTGGCGATAAAGTGAATAGTACTACATCGTAGTAAAACTAGTTTTGTTTTGCATTGTTCTAAATAATCTACCATTTTCAGTTAACTTGTCTTTTTTTTCTCATTCTTCAAGTTATTTTATGTTAAAGCGATAGACCAATTTTGAGAGGAGGGCGCTTCAGATAATTAACTAGTTTAAGAGCTGCAGTAAAATAATTACCAAAATGCAATTTTTCAATAATAAATTAGAGCATGTTCATAGTTTGTTTGAATGAAATCGACCTAGAAATGGCTTAATTATCGCAAAATAAAAACACATGCTGCAGTCGTACTTCCTCACAGAACATGCTTCACGTACAAAATGAACGCGAACTCACACACCGCAGACAATACCACAGATCGCACCGATCATTTCAGGCCGATGCACCCCCGTGCTAAAGCACTTAGCACATCCTAGGAACAATGGCTGATTGACCTGTTCGACGTAAAATACACAGAATACGAGCAAAAATGTACTCCTAATATCCTACATAGATATATTTAAGCATGTAAAGCAACCTGTGAATACATCAGCTCGTTTAACATCACTTTCTGCATCCCGGTCATTACGAATCTATACCTACATTCACATTCAATGCCAAAAGGAGTTTTGGGATTCACTGCATAAAATTCATTCTAAATCAACTAAAATAATGCAGACAACTTAAAAAAAAACCCAAAGATTTTGTTGGCCAGTGTTATCTACCAATTCTCATGCTAGACTGGAAGGTTTGGCGTAGTGTTGTTGAATATTCTTCCACATATGATTTGTAATGTAGAAGAAGTAGAAGTAGCAGGAGCACTAGTAGTAGTAGTAGTAGTAGTAGTAGTAGCAGTAGTAGTAGCAGTAGTAGTAGTAGTAGTAGCAGTAGTAGTAGCAGTAGTAGTAGTAGTAGTAGTAGTAGTAGTAGTAGTAGTAGGAGTAGTAGTATTATTCAGTAGTAGTAGTAATAGTAGTAGTAGTAGCAGCATCAGCAGCAGTAGTAGTAGTAGTAGTAGTAGTAGTAGTAGAACTATTAGTAGTGTAGTAGTGTAGTGTGTCTTTATTCTGGAGAGTTAAAGGTATAGATTCGTAATGACCGGAATGCAAAAAGTGATGTTAAACGAGCTGATGTATTCACAAGTTGGATATGTAGGATATAAGAAGTACATTTTTGCTTGTATTCTGTGTATTTCACGTCGAACACGTCAATCCGCCATTATTCATACGGTGTGCTAAGTGCTTTTGCACGAGGGAGTGTCGGCCTGAAATGGGCGGTGCGATCGGTGGTATATTGTCTGCGGTGTGTGAGTTCGCGTTCATTTTGTACGTGAAGCATGCATGTTGTGTAAGGAAGAACGACCGCGGCATGATTTTTTATTTTGCAAGAATTAAGCCATGTCTGGGTCAATTTCATTCAAACAAACTATGAACATGCTCTAATATACCATTAAAAAACTGCATTATGGTTATAATTTTACTGCAGCTCGCAAACTAGTTAAATATCTGAAGCGCCCTCCTCCCAAAACTGGTCTATCGCTTTAACACTATCCAGGTCAGAATCAACCAGAAGAAAGATTCGGGTCAATTGAGGATTAATTTCATTTCGTTTTGAGAGCCTGAGAGACGGCTATCTGTCTGTCTCATATCATGAAGTTTTTATAATCCCTTACCCTCAGTAGATCAAGAAAGAGATCCCCAGGTATCCTCATTGCGGTTTTAATTAGCCAGGGCTGTAATTAAAGGGAAGTAGAAAGATGATATACCTGAAGGATCTAATCTTACGTACTCTTGTAAGGTCCATGCATAACAATAAGTTTCATGCCTCTTTCCAGATAAATATTCCACTGTGGACATTTTGCCATTCTTCCTTTATATTTGCAACATACATGTAAGAATGGATTTTTCTTGTAGCGCATCTTTCATCGACATCATGCCAAAAATGTAATTTTCTCCATTTAAGGTTCCATTATTCATGTTCTAATTATCCTATAATTTGATTACAATTGTAAATTGCTACACTGTACATCACTGATTTATTTGAAGGAAAAAAATAAATGTTATTTTGAATTGAATTGAATTATGTATTCGGTAGTTTCACATCTTATGCAGATGTGAGCCAGTGCAACTGTATGTATTGAAGATTATTGCACATACATGTATTGATGATTAATGCACATATCCAAGGCTTGCAGACATCGTACAATATTGTTCTAGTTTAAAGAAATCTCAATTGCCAGATCCTAAATGCTATATAAAGGGTTTGATTGTGTACATGAACTAAGCTGTGGAAATATTAGGCTTCCAAATCAATGTTTAGTGCTAAAAAACGTAAGATTAAAAATGTGACCTATATACATAGGCACATATGCACACAATCAATATTCTTGTGATGCAGGGAGCTTTTAAGATATAGGGGATGTTGTTCGAAATCAGGTGCAAATCAACTGCAACGTAGCAAATTGTATTTAACAAGCCTGCGCGCATGAAACAATGATTTTGATTGACACGTTCTGATTATTTGCAACTTGCGATCAATCCAACTTTTGAACAACACCCTTAAGATACTTAGATTTGATAATTAGAATAATTGGGATAAATAAATGTATGGGATTTAGCAGGTTTTCATGTCTTGTTTTAGGATTTTGGCAGTGTTTTGATCAAATCACCAACACATTTTCTCATGACCTAATGACCCACAAAATCATCCCCTTGATTGACGTTCTCTTTTGTTTGCCAAATGTTAGAGATCAGTGTCTATTTCCGCTTTATTCACCTAGATAGAATTTGCGGAAGATTAAGAATTAGTCAGGATCGTCGTCGCTATGGTGCTTGATCAAATTTTTCAGAGGTACATGCAAAGGAGAGGCCCCGATGGATCTTTTGCTTAGATTATTGCTAAATATATCCCCAGACTTGACATAATTATTCATTTGGAAGAAACACAAAGTCCTATGACAGTGACTAAATGTCTTAAGTCCCACATAGTTTTATTTTCTAATGAGCTCAACCCTTGTCAATCTAGTTCTGCCTCCATGGAATTTTGTGATCACAGATTTTGAGGAAAGTTAAAATTGTATGTCATATGTTTGATTGACAGTTCACATGTAATTTCTATCTGTAGGTGTGTCTGCTTTTATTTTGGTTAGCCATCCGTGTGGACTGAGGGATACATGACCTAAAAAGTTACCACACAAAAAACATCTACTTCCAGGTGAAAATATCTTATTTAAGACCAGTTTTGTGCTTACACTCATGCTTGAGCTGGTACTCAAAGGCCAAACTATCTTGTAAACTATTTTACCATTATTATTTATGAATATGTAATGAACGGCTTTTATATAGCGCTTATCAACTCTTTATGAGCGCTCTACAATTGCAGCATTATTACCCTGGTTTTAGCCCGGCAGCCACTTCATTAGCGCACTTGGCTTTTTTACATACTTTATGTATGAATCTCGAAAAGAATTGAAAAAATGATTTGATTTCATTTGGTTTGAACTACATCTTTCAAGGTGATTGTAGGAATTGATTTTACAACATTGTTTGAGATTACTTTACAATCAGTATCGTAATCATTCATAAAAGTGCAGACCACAAGTGGTGTATCTTGGTACTTGTGAATGAGCGTGAAAATCTTGCACAGCTGATTTTTCTGTACTTCCGCCTTAAAGCTGTCTTGTGAGCCAGAGGTACAGGTAATGAATTGTAGGGGAAAGTGTTCCAAAATCTAGAAGAATGTGGAATTCAATCTTAATGAATCAGTTTGGTTTAAATAGGTCAGTGTTTCACCAAGATACAAAAGACTTTAAGAACGACTTTATGCACGTCTGGCACAATTTCTTGCACTGAATGATCGAGAGTCTTACGTGTATTACACACGTTAACGTACCCCAGTCTTTCTTAAAGTCATGCGTAACTTTAAGAACGATCTGGTGAAACACCGCCCTGGTTTTGTGAGCAGGATTTTTAATGCACAAGGTTGAATGATGATAGCATCGCTATGACAACTGTGATAAACTTAAAAGATTTTCAGGGAGAACAATGATCTGATTTTAACAGGTACATTAAACATTATTGAGGTAAAATGGAGTGCAATGAACGATGACTGAAAACAGATGCAGACATTCCTGACAACCTGAACTATTTGAATCATGACAATGTTTCCTGTGCATGAAAACTATGTAGTTTTGGGTAAAAATGAAATGCTAGTTTAAAAAAGAAATAGGTTATAGTTTATATGGCTCTGAGAGATTTTTTTCAATGTGCACACTTAGGTCATGGGGTGGAATTCATAGTGCTAATAAGAATCACTTTAGCTGCGTCTGCACTATAGCGAGTTATTCAATTAGCGCGCTAGCTCTGATCTGGGTAAATAGCCCGATCAGAACTAGCTCGAGCTAATTTGCAGTGCAGACGCAAACAGTGAGCTAATTCACTGAAAAATCTCGAGCTTAACAAGCCCAAGATATCTTGGGCTAGTTTCCAAAACAGTGAGCTAATTTGGGAAATAGCTCACTAACTCGCTCTTATTTGGTCCTGTGCAGCTCGCGCTAATTCGGCGACTCGGGCTAATTTATTCATTCGTTGTGTGGGAGCAGAGGAGCATGGCAGGCCCATTGACGAGCACTTCGTGCGAGTTTCTCCGCACAACAACCACATGCTTATTTTCCTAGACTGCGCATGCTCCAGAACTAGATGCAGCTCGCGCTGAGGAAAGAGACCTAAGTCCGTCAAGCTCGAGATTCCAAACTCGCTATAGTGCAGACCAAGATTGCCAATCTCGAGATTAATTGCAAAGATGGTTGATCGGACTAAAAGCCAGAGATCAAGGAAACTCGGGCTAGTGCAGCGCCTGCTTTTAAAAGATATTCTGACAGAACAATGATCTGATTTTAACAGGTACATTAAACATTATTGAGGTAAATGGAGTGCAATGAACGATGGCGGAAAACAGATGCAGACATTCCTGACAACCTGAACTATTTGATTCATGAAAGTGCTTCCTGTGCATTAAACTATATAGTTTTTGTGTAAAACGAACCACTAGTTTTAAAAAGTTTTAGGTTATATAATAATAATAATAATAATAATGAACGGCTTTTATATAGTGCTTATCAACTCTTTATGAAGAATTCTCTAAGCGCTCTACAATTGCAGCATTATTACCCTGGCTTTAGCCCGGCAGCCACTTCATTAGCGCGCTTGGCGATTCAAGGAATAAGTATTCCTACCAGGTACCCATTCACCTCACCTGGGTTGAGTGCAGCACAATGTGGATGAATTTCTTGCTGAAGGAAATTAACGCCATGGGTGGGACTCGAACCTACGACCCTCTGGTTGAAAGGCGAGAGTCATGACCACTACACCACGGCTATGAGAGATTTTTTTAATGAGCACATGTAGGTCATGGGGTAAAATTCAAGGTGCTGATAATTGAAGCACTTGAACTATTCAAACTGGTCATTGTTAATAATAATAATAATAATATTTAAAATTTATTTGGGACGTTTGCTGGAGGTGCGATACAATTACGTGAATATCTAATAAATCATTGACTATTATCATGATAAATTTGCAGTTTTAGTGTGATGTGTTCTTCATTCTAATGATTTTCTACATGGTTTTGTTGCATACTACATTATGCCCTATTCAGCAATAATTACATTTTTTTAGATGTACAGATTGGCAATCTACACCTATAAATATTTTTAAAATGTTGATCAAGCATTGTTGTTAAAACCAGAGGATTCGACCAAGCATCAATAAATTCATTTCCACATATTTTTCTAATCCTACTTAATATAACATTAAATGAATATCTGATACATCGGTATTCACCTATTCAGCAGTGTAGAGTTTCAAAGGTACATAGTTCCAGTTGTCAAGCGATAAACTTATTGAATCCTTTAACACTCAAGGTGTGTTGCTTTTAATAACTGTACACTCAAGGTGTATAGTTCCGGTTGTCATGTGTTAAAACTCATTGAATCCTTTTAACACTCAAGGTGTGTTGCTTTTAATAACTGTGAATCATATCTCCTTCCGAGGAAATACAAGAGGATTTTGGAGCAATTATTATTTTTTTTAGATGTGAATGAGCAACCACACCTATAAATGTTATTTTTTTCAAAAGTCAAGCATTGTCGCTAAAACCAGAGGTTTCGACCCTCCATCATTAAATTCCTTTCCAGAGATTCTACCGATTAATCTTTGCTTAATATAACATCTAATTAATGATATTTTAGTATTTACCTATTCAGCAGTGTAGAGGTGTAAAGCTACATAGTTCCGGTTGTCAAGCGATAAACCTATTGAATCCTTTAACACTCAAGGTGTATAGTTCCGGTTGTCAAGAGATAAACCTATTGAATCCTTTAACACTCAAGGTGTATAGTTCCGGTTGTCAAGTGATAAACCTATTGAATCCTTTAACACTCAAGGTGTATAGTTCCGGTTGTCAAATGATAAACCTATTGAATCCTTTAACACTCAAGGTGTATAGTTCCGGTTGTCAAATGATAATCTTATTGAATCCTTATAACACTTAAGGTGCGTTGCTTTTAATAACTGTGAATCAAGTCTCCTTCCTAGGAAATACAAGAGGATTATGGACCAGTGTAACTATTCTTGTCTGCCCCGCCCCCATTGTCATAATTAATTAGGGATTGTGAAGATATGTGACCCATTTTTTCAAGAGGGAGTCACAACCAAGATGGTGTTAAAATATTTTTTTGTATTTTTGTATTTGTTATAACAGAAATATAAAAAAAAAAAAATTGATTTTTGACAATATGTGACCTATTTTTTCAAAAGGAACCCCAACCAAGATGATGTGAAAGGCACTCAAAATCATTTCTCGTATATTTGTGTACAGAAATACATAAAATAGTAGTTTGAGGGATATATGACCCACTTTTTCAAAAGGAGCCACAACCAGGATTGTGTTAAAGGCAACCAAATGATTTTTTTTCATATTTGTGTATTTGTTAAAATAGAAATACAAAAATCAGGTCTACAAACAATCAAATTGTCAATTAGAATATGTATAAATGGTTAGAAAGATGTTGATGATTTAGGTGTTATGTTAATGAATTTGAATCTTTGGCGAAACAGGAATTACCTGAATGCCCAAAACAGTAGATGAATCCATTGTTCTTAGCATTTATTGTGTTACGCTGTAGCAAAGGATTTAATGGGTATTGTGATGAATCTTTACATCACACTCTTTAAATATTGGGTTAAGCTTACCCTACCCAGGGTAACATACTGTCCACACATTTATTGGTTTAAATATTTCTAACTTGTGCATAAAACAGGTACATTTTAACCAAAAGTTGTATGAAATATGTCCAAATAGTTTTACATCTTCAGCTTAAGTTTGACATATACTGTACCAATAGTTGTGCGGAAACATTTGCCCAACTTTTCTAAGAGTGCGCTGTTGCTGAGCTGAGGTTTCTTTTGAAATGTTTAGTCATCTTCAAAATTATTTTACAGACACCCTTCCAATGTCAATATCTTGATTATTTCACCCTCTTCCCTTTTGATGTAATCCTTTGCGCCCCTTGTCTGCTCCAATTAGATGACTTTAGTTGAGCAGGAGGGAATCTGTGATCTTTTATGTCCTAATTCCAGGTTTTCATGTATCCTTTTCTTGATTCACTCATAATCTTCCCTTCCACTGTATGGTTACATTCTTCCTATTACTAAGAAGGTTGTGTTACATTTTTTAATTAAAAATAGCTTTGAAGCAGAGAAAGATTGATTTTATTTAACACCTAAAGTGATAACCTTACCCTAACCCCCTTCCCCAGTAATGCACTTCCTACAAGATGCACATCAAACAATGATCTTGAATGGCTATAAGAAATCAGCTGCAAATTACGATCACTTGTACAAACTTTCAAACAACACCCATAAACGGCTTTACCTGGGCATTTTATCATGCGCATATTTTGTGTGTATATTATGGTCAGTTTCTGATGTAAAAAATTTCTCCGGTTTAGTCACATGGAAAAACTAAAAATGTCTTTCTCTCTTATTCTAATTCCTTTTTTCTCTTGAAAACTTAACAATCTTATTATCTTCATTGTTTTTTTTACTTTTCTATTTGTGACCTCACAGACGGCATACCAGGGCTAAGAAGGCGGAGGCAACCTGGTGGGATTGCAAGCCTCTTCTACACCAGCGTATGCGAAAGCAAGACTATGGACTTGCGATGTCCGTCGGGATTTGTAATCTATATCGAAGAAGCGAACTTCGGCCGGTCGGATAACGTCACGTGCACCAGCGGTCCCGTCCAAACAGCAGAGTGCTACTCGTTGAATGCGAAACAGATTGTTGCCAATAGGTATGTATGTAGCGATTTTTTTTTTCTGAAATAAGCAAAATATATGCATTTTGCAAGAAAGTTGTTCTTCTCGGAACATATTGATCAGCTAATAGTTACACTAAGACGTAACTCCATTTGGCCGTTTTTCTTAAAGAAAAATATGTACCAAGATTTTGGTCCACAATGGTCAGGATATGAAATATTTTAAAGGAATATTGATTTTCTCTGTGATGAAAAGTATATGATGACATTTGCCCATATACCGATAGCTGGGTTTTACTGAACACTTGGACTAAAAGTCAAATTAATGGTCTAAATGATAATGACTTATATCGTACTCAAGTTAAGTTAAACCTCACTATCGGAATACGGGCCATGGTGTTTATTAGAAAGGTCAAATTTTTCTCCCAAATTTGACACCAAAACCTTGTTTTCCCCCAAATGGAATTGCATCTTTGTGCCAATGGACCCGTGATATAAGAAATAGCAGAATGCTCTTCACAGTAAGTCGAAAGAATGATTTCTTTAAATATATTGTTGCAGAAACAAGGGATATAACCTACATTCTGATTTTTTTTTAATATCACATCTTCAACATACTTCCTGGGCCCATAGATTTTTTCTCTTCAAGTTTGCTTCAGAGGAATATTTCTTTTTCACACAAAAATAATCAGTATGATCCCCATTCCTAGTAATTTTGCATATGCTTTGAAAATTTTGGATGTTGTGTCTCAGGTTAAATATGAAACAGACCTGTTTTTTATTTAGTTAAATTATAATAGAGTTCTTCGAATGCACTGTGTTTATTTCAAATAGGTTTAATTACATATTTCAGACTTATTTGAAGAGCATATTATGGTACAAAGTACAACATATTAGGATTGAGACAAGGGATAATAAAGGGGAATGGGTAACAATATGAAAATAGTGCAAATATAGAGAGCAAAAGAAGGGAAAATTTGCTCCAGCTCTAACAAATATTGCTCTGTTTGCTTAGTTATGCAAGTGCCAAGAAAGAAATTAATCATATTAGACTATTAGCACTATAAATTTAAGAAAGGTATTTAATGAAGGGGTAGATCTTGCTAGTCTTCATTAAAAAAGTCAACGTAATGACGAATTAAGTAAACAAAAAACAAATCGTATGTTTACATGTACTTTGAACAGCAAGAAACATGTTGTCACATATTTGAGGTGTTTGCCAAATGACTCAAATAAAGTATGTAGATTTCAGGGTAATATAACAGTTGTATAGGTTCCGGTATAATTTCAATACGCATACTTTTTGAGCAAAGATATTATTCTTATAGTATTTTTGGAATAGTAATAATGATAAGTCGGACCATATATACAAATAAAAGTAAAGATATTGTTTTAAGATTGTCAGTATATCTTAGATTTCCTTGTACTGTGTAAAATGAAGTCAAAAAAGGAGTTTGAGCTTTCAATCCTGGCAGAATATTAATCAAAAGCGAAATGAAATAGGTTTAAATAATTTCCCCAAGTGAAATATTGGCATAATTTGCAGAGCAATATATCAAATCTGTTTACCTGCAGCACATTTTCCAGTTACGTAGTAACGTTGGAAGGATAAATGAAATATTTGGCAGAAACATTGGGTAAATTTATTAGAAAATTGTTTAATATTTGATGAATGAAGGTGGAGTTTTTGTTTCATGATTAAATGAGACCCATGAATAGTCAGACGTCAGGAATTTGTTAAAAGATATGCACTATGGATGCAAAAAAGCAACATGACATTGATCTTCCACATTTGTTGTTTGTAGATTTTGACTCGATGTTTGATCGGTAAATTGCCATCTCGTCCAATGCCATCTCGTCCAATGACCGTTTCGTCCAAACGCGCTTCGTCCAACATTACTTCGTCTATTTAACATTTCGTCCAATAAACATTTCGTCCAATTGCCGCTTTGTCCAGTAACCAATTTGTCCAATATCCTGTTCGTCCAATAGCCATTTCGTCCAATAACCATATGGTCCATCTTCACTTTGTCTAATTGCGTATTCATCCAATCATCATGTGGTCTAGTCCTACTTCATCCAATTACCGCTTTGTTTAGTGTCACTTTGTCCTATCATCAGGTTGTCCAGATTGGACGAAATGATGTTAGCCCAAATGGCTATTGGACGAATGGATTATTGGACCAAACGTTAATGGACAAAATGGCTATTGGACGAACAGGATATTGGACAAACTGGTTATTGGACAAAGCGGCTATTGGACAAAATGAATAATGGACAAAACGGTAATTGGACGACCTACTGTTAGACGAAGCGCGTTTGGACGAAACGGTCATTGGGTGAGATGCCATTGGACGAGATGGGGATAAACCGTTTGATCGATCACTCCATTAAATGTCCTTAGCTTTCTTTAAAATTAAGTTTTGTCATTATGAATAGTTGGTTAATCAGTTACATGTATCATTTTTGTGGCCTTTGGATCATAGTGTTATGTTATATTCATTTTATTGCGTAAGCTGTCAGTGAAATCGAAAATGCAAAGCAATTTTTTTCTTCTTCAGAATTCAAGTGAAATGCAATGATTTATTGGAAACGATTTATTTAAAAAAAACACCCAAAACAAAATGAGATCTAAAGATAATTATTTTCAATAATGAATATTTGATTTTGGGGTTGTAAAATGTGGTATGCATATAGGTCATGCATTTTGAAGTAGATTTTGATTGATATGTAGTAGGATACAAATAATTCTTAGATACAGGTTTAAATGTAGTGTTATAAAAATAATTAAAATAAAAATAGTCGGAACAGTATGTGTAATTTCTCTTTTTACCAGTTCTCCATGAAATAATGGAAAATCAGGATCAGAAAATATACAAACAATTTACAAAGGAGAGACAAAAATACAATAAGGGGATTGTTGATATGTGATTAACATTTTGTTTGGTTCTTTGTGCTGTTTCTTTTTAATGTTCTTCCTTTGGTGTGTTTTTATTAACAAAATAATTATTAGATATTGACTTTTCTTAAAATGGAAATAGCTAGTATTAAAACAAAAACATCTAGATTCAAGGTGAATAATTCTCATGAAAAGAAATTTTATTGATTTACACAATTAGGCTAAATGTATATCGGAATTATAATGGTATTAATTGAATAATTGAAAATTAATTTGATTTTCAGTATTGTGGGGCAATAAACCTACTTTATTCAATTTTTCTTTACACTTTTTTGAAGGCATGAAAGAGAAAATTTTAGTGTGTTCTCCCCTATCGCTTATAATGTTAAAGTTTAATTCTGATATTCAGTAGCTATGGAAATGATTTCCAGGTGTTAATTAAAAACGCAAGAGACCTTTCAACAATGTTTGCACATGATTGAAAAAATAGCAGGGTGCCAGCAAAAATGACATTTTGCTATGAGTATGTTACAGAAGTGTTGTTTGAACCTTGTAGTAGGTCTTGTGCAGCTCACATGATAGAACAAAAGAAATCATTATCAACACTCATTTATGATTTTAGACTATTGAAATGTTTTTGTTAATTTTTTAAGAATCCATTTTTAGCTCAGAATTTCAAGGACCTGTCTGCAATCGTCATGGAAAACAACAAGTGTATGACATGAATTTTTGAAATTATTGATAATTTATAAGTGGAAAATAATTCTTATTTTAGAAGTTGGTAATACATCGATAATGGAAAATATTTATGATGAAGAAAATGCAATATTTTATTAAAAAGTACAATAAGTATCTAGTTTTCAGAACTTGTGATTTTCAGTAAGGGGACAAATTGTCATTGCTTATTATTCTTAACTGACACATGCCTGTTTTTCTTCACTTGAATGAGCACGCTTTCCCTTCAACTTTTCACGAAGCCCCTTCCAAGCTTTCACTTTAACTGCAATCGTTTCCCTGCCCCTTTGGTAAATAACACATTCTTCCTTGACAGTATTTTAAAATGAGTTATAAGAAATCTGCCAAAAATAAAGGGAGCTAATTGAAGTCAGTTGAAAATGTACAATTTGATACATATAGGAATCCCATATTTACAAAAATGTATGTTCAGGATTTGAAAATGAATAATATTTTACACAACATTCAATTTCTTAAGGACATGGTAGCTAGTGCAGTTGCAAGATTTTAGTAATGTTGATAATAAGCTTGTGATAAAACCTTTGAGCCAATATTATGATCTACAGGTTCGTATATTAATGAATGTTTCCACGGACTCAAATCTCTGGACCCCATGCTTTGATGATTTTGACCAAAATGTGTCTGGTTTTGGAACAAATAATAGGAGAATTATTGAGGCTCACACATGGATACCACATGGTTCTCATAATTGGTTGAGAAATCGAAACAAACACAGATAAAACAGTTTGAAAATGGTGAATGTATATTATCTTGTAACTCTAATATGTTTTTAATTAGATCGTAGACTTTCCATATAGCCAAAGGAATTACAGGGAATTATAAAATCGATGTACCTTGTGTTGACATTAGCAATAGCCATCCTACTGGTCAAACTTTATGAAAGTGAGTTCTTATGATCTTTTGATGAAATATTGTTCTTCACATCATTTGGTTAAAGAAATCAAATTTTTACCAGAGGATCCTTGATTTTAACCTAGACATTTACCTGTATCTACATTTACCTGCAAATTTGTAGCCAAAGAAATAATGAATTAAGATGACAAAAAATAATGTGCCTTGTGTTGATATAAGTAATAGTCACAATACCATTCAAACGTTATGAAAGTGAAGATCTATGAACAATATGATTCTTCACATCAGTTGTTTAAAGGAATCAAATTTTTACCCGAGTAGCTTTGATTTTAAGTTAGACATTTACCTGTATTTGATGTACTTTTACTTTCTTTTCTTCAGAAAACAGTACTCACTATTTCAAAATTCTCAAATTGAATGAATGCACCTTTTTTTTTCTCTCCTGATTTTTTTTCTCATCTTTACAAACTTATGACGATCTACCATTCTTTACCCCTCTCTTACCGGCCATGCCTATTTTCGCCCCCCTCCTTTCTCTCCACCACCAACTGCCCCGCCCCTCCCTCCCGCCCCCCTTGGACTCTCCAGTTGTAATAACCGGGGCTCCTGCACAATTCAAGCTACAATGCATTTATTCGGCGACCCTTGCCCG
>BQKZ01001435.1:8023-23873 GCA_036244855.1 Temnopleurus reevesii
CCCCCCCCCCCCCCCCCTTCCAGGAGAATGGTCGTCTAGAGCAGGACCTGAATGAAGCCATGGAGAAGCTGCTTGAATACGAGAAGACTATCACTAAACAACAAAGAGATCTAGATGGCTTCTCTGAGCTGGAGGAAAGGGTAAGAAAAAGCTACGATTATACCTTTATATAATGTTGAAACCCATAGTGTTGCTGGTCTTTTATTTTATTGATGTTAATTTTGCTAGAATTAACTGGCTAAAACTTGTACTCATTAACATTTGCAATAGACTTGGGTTCAAATATCTTTCAAAACATACAAATTACCACACCAATGTGTCATTAGGTTTGAATTTTCTGACAGAGATGATATATGTTATGCTGTACTTCCCTGAAATACCACAATTTAATTTTGTAGCCATAAAGGAATGTGATAAAATAAACTACTGTATGGACAGATCTTGAGCCTCAAAGTTTTGGAGAATTATTATACATCTACCTTCCTATGTATTTAAAGTTTCTGTGACTTTCCAAGTGCTTCTGCTACTTGGGTGAACGAATATAAAATGTTCAAATATCTTTCTTCTTTTTGCAGTTAGCAGAACTGGAGACGAGTAGAGATGGCGTTTCTAAGCAACAAGAAGTTTACTATGAACAGAGCTTGCGAGATATGCAGGAACATATGCGGGTAAGAACTGTATTCTTTCTTCTATTGATATAAAACAGGGTTTTTCATTTTGTGAACAAATATTCACTCGCGCATTATTTCATTTCTCATTTGATGCTCATTTGATGCACACCAGCCTGTGTTATCTATTGTTTGTGTAAAATTAGCAGTGGAACATTTATACTTAAAGCTTGATATGCATGGATGGGAATTTTGATAAAGTTGTGCTTCCTTTTTCCAGTGATATAAACATACAATTAAAAAAAAATGTTGAAAGAAAAATGATAAGATACATGCTATATAGCAGATCTCGTCATAACTCAATAGCAATCAATTTACACATAAAATATGGATTTTAAACTTACAATATTCGTTTTATCATTTCAGACGTTGCAAGACCAACTCGATGAGACAAGCCAAGAGAATGAGCTCTTGAAACACCAGGCGTCAGAGAGGAAAGTGAGAAGAAAAGGAAGCAAGATTCAAGGTGGACCTCGGAGGGGAGGCTCAGTACTCTCAGATTATACCAACAAACCTAGTGTTATCAAGAGGAACCTCAACTCATCATCTGGTTAGTATAGGCATGGGAAAGGTATGGTGATGGTGGTCATGGTGATGATGATGATGATGATGATGATAATAATGATGATGATGATATTAATGATGATGACGATGGTGATGACAATAACGATGGTGGCCCAAACATGTGTTTGTTAATGAAATTCAGGTCAATGGAGGAGAAAATGTTCATTTTCTTTGACACAGACAATGATTCTGAGTTGGATGAGTTAGATCCCAAGTCAAAGAGACGTCTTCCTCAGGTCACAGGCATTCCAGAAGAGGAAGATGAAGAGGACCTCAGTGGAGAGATGCAGAAGAAACTGGAAGAAGAGAGTAAGTCACCTTCACTATGGCAAATAAGACTCTTTGATGGAAAGCATTTACCTTCTAATTTCTGTGAACTTGCATAGGGTCCTTTTACCACAGCATTAATTTGTTTTTGGTATATTAAAACAGTGATTGTCTCATTCATAATAAAGGCAATCAACACCTCTCTTTTTTTTTTAGGGGGGGGGGGTAAAGCTGATTATTGTAATTATTTTTATATTCAATTTGGACATTTATTATCAATAGTCAACACAGTATGAAATTATGTTTTTATGTTGTTTATGGATTGCTCGCAATGTATCTCACTTCAGAATGAAACATGCCAATGTGTAATGAAATAATTGACATTTTCTTATTTTGCCTTTTATTATTTGATTATATTTGAGATATCTTTTTAATATTCTTTACAGTCCACATCCGAAATAAAATCCATTTGCTTACAAGGAGTGAAAAACCTAAGCATAAAATCTATGCATTCTTAAGGAAATTTGTACAAATTGATTTGTTTTGTATCCATTGTGCAGAGGCCAAACTTGAAGCCAAGATAGAGTCGCTGAAAGAGCAACATCTTGAAGAGATGGAGGAAACAAAGGATGCATTTGAGATGGAATGCAAGGAGATCGAGAAGAGATACAGGCAAGAGATGAAGGAGATGGAGGAGAGGTTTGCTGAGGAGAGCACCAAGCTGAGCAAGGAGCTAGAAGAGAGGGAGAAGGAGGCTGAAGAGGAGAAGGTATCACTCGCGATGCAGTTTGAAGAGGACAAAGGTCAAATGACAGAGGATTTTGAAGGGGAGAAGGCCGCATTAGAGCAAGCATTTGAGATAATGAAAACAGAATTGGAGGAAACCCTCAGGAACGAATTCGTGGAAGAGTTGGATAACCGACTCGCAGAGCAAGCGGCAAAATTCGATGAAGAGAGACTGTCCCTAGAGGGAGCCCTGACAAACGATAAATCAAAACTGGTTTCCGAGATCCAGCAGGCTAGGGAGGACGGAGAATCAAAACTGAGGAATCTCCGCATGGAGCTAGAAGTGCAACACTTGGAGGAGAAGGACGACATGGAGGCCAAGTTCGAGGAGGTTAAGGAGGATCTTCGTCGACAGATCCGGGAGAGACAACAGGAGCTGGACTCCATCTTGGAGGACGGGGAGGCCGGTCTGAAAGGCCAGCTCAAGGAGGACTTCGTCGAGCTCCTGGACCAGCACAGACAGGTCACGGAGAACGACTTCTTGGAGAAGTTGGAGACCGAGAAGGAGGCTCTGAGTCTCCAGCTGGAGAAAGACAGACAGGAGATGCAGGATGAGTTTGATAGGGAGAAGTACGAACTCTCGGACGCTGTCACCGGAGAGAAGTCGGAGCTCCTGGAACACTTTCAGAGGGAGACGGATGAGATGATTGAGAAGCATCAAAGGGAGAGGAATGAAGCAGAAGAGAAGTTTAAATCCGATAGGAATAAGATTGCTGAGAAACATCGCAAGGAGATTGATGAACTCATGAGAATGAATGAGGAGAGCATAGACGATTTGAAGAAACAACATGCAAAGGTAACAAAAAATCTCTTTTTGGCCCTATTTTGTGCAGAATTGGTGTATTTTGTTTACCACAAATTCAGATTTTTTTTTTTTTTCCAACCTCAATGACACTAAGAAATTAAAATTCATTTAATTCTTGTAATTAAATTGATACTGCATTTTTTTTATTAATGTAGATTACTTTTTTAGACCAGAAGATATTTGGAATGCAATTCAGCAATCAAAGTGTTTCAGTTCATAAACCTTTGTTTCATGATCATGATAGACTTTTCCTTGCACCTATTTTGACTATTTTTTATAGAAGTTTATTCATTAGCTTGGTATCCTTTTCACATTTCTGAATGATGATGGTATACAAATTTTAATGGCATTACAAGGATCTTAACAAAAATTAAATGTCTGTGAGACAACAAAAGATATACTGTAAACTGTTGAGAGGTACTTCAGATTAAATTAGCACCTCTAACCATGCAAGGTAATAAATGTTAGTTAACATCATCAAGTATTAGAATATGCTTTGTGATTTGAAGTTGGAAATCATCTTCTGCCTCTTTTAGGCCATCGATAAACTGCAGAAGGAGAAGAGTCGGCTGGAGGAGAAGCTGGAGAAGGAGAAGAGGAGACTGGAGGAGCGAATGAAGACTGACAAGGAGCGATGGGAGGAGGAGAACGTAAAGCTGAAGCTCCGTCATCAGCAGGAGCTGGAGCAGGCAATGGAGGAGGCCGAGAGGGAGAGAGGTATGATGGAGATGGCTGTGAGGGTCGAGGTCCAGAGAGATGTGAAGGTGAGATTTTTACATATTTATTAAAACATACAATCAAATCCTTTTTCTAGTAGAGTTGTAGTCTTTTGGAGTTTTCCTGGACCATTAATCCCAAAGGTAAAATTAGTGCTTGGACAAAAGACTTTATTCAATATTTCCTTCACGCTACTCAGATGAGGTATATGGACACTGGTTGAATTACTCATATCATAACATTAACGCTATCACCTGTCAATTGACGTGAAAATAGTTTGGAATATAAAAGCCAGATGATTACACATCACTTGATAAGATTGTATCAAATTGTGCTCTCTCAGAATAATGATACATTTTTAACATCTCAGCAATAAACATACATTTATGACGATTTCATTTGTATCTCCTGCTGAAAGTTTGTTATTGCAGCTGATACAATATGTATTTTTACAATTTTGCACCATTGTGAAACAACTGATTCAAGTTTTCTGTTTTACATATCAATGTTTGTAGAAGCAAGTAACAAATGAGTATGAAGAGAAGATGGACCAAGCCAAGACAGTGTTTGAAGACGAGAAAGCCGAGATGATTGCCGAGAACGAGATGCTGCAAAACAAACTCAGAATGGTATGGACATTTAAAACATTAGATTCTAGCACAGTTGTGTTTCTTTTATTAACACTACGATTTATGTGTGTGGTTTTTTTTGCTCCAATGAATCAATTTAGATGATGTATAGTTGTAGTATTGAACAAATATGTAAAATCATTGAATATAATGAGAGGATGCACCAAGCGAATGCAGTGTTTCATTGAAGAAGAAAAAGCTGAAAATATTTTCAGAGAGCAAGATGCTGCGAAAGCTTTCAAAGTGTTCAAAAATACAAACCTGTGTCATGAGAATTATTTGGGTTTTTAAAGCCCAAAATGATGCTTTTTACTGTCAAAATGTAATAAATAGTCCCATGATTAATTGAATGTATTGGATATGAAATAAAATGGTAGGTTTTGATATAAGTCTCACGAAAAAAAAGCGAATAGACCATTTTTCATTTTAGTTCGTAAACCTCTCTGTAATTCACAATTTATTGGTATTTGTACAATGTTTGACATGTTTTGCTGTTTACCTTTTTTTTATAAGAATTTGAATTCATTTTTTTTTGATAGGCTGAAGTAGCAAAAGAGGAGGCAGTGGTAGCTATCCAGATGCAAACACAGGAAGCAGCATTGCAGCAAGCCAGACCTGATAGGGTAAGTTATAGGAATATAGGCTTCTATAGCTATTAATGCACCTCTGTATTTTCTTTTCTTCACTATGAGCACGAGAGACAAAGGACTGGTACAAAGTTAACAACTCCATTTAAACCTTTGCGATAACATGATGAACACAAATAAAAGTCCCTGTCGATTCACAGTTTGACTTTTTTCCGCAGATTAAGATGGAGGGTAATTTTCTTTTGTTTGCATCTAAATATTGTGAATGTTTCATGGGAAGTTGATTACTCTGTCCCAGTCCTTTGTCCCATCTGCTAACATTGCTTGCTGTGCAGTGATACAATACAATATAGAGACATGCTACAAATGCTACAAGCATTACTCAAAGGAGTTTTTATGAAGTTCATCAAAATCTGTTGCTGAATTTAGAAGAAACATTTATTATATATTGATATTTTTCTGGTCCAAGTTTAATTGATAGGGGGGGGGGTATGGGCTTTCAATGTAAATGTCTGTTTTTTACATTTAAATTGTATGTGTGCAATTTGCAGTTAACCACATTTGTGTCTCAATATCCGATTACACCATTGATTCTAATGCATTTTCATTGCAGTGTTTGATATTCTGATTTGTTGGATTTTTTCTTTCTTTGTCCCAGTCCTGTTTTTTTAAACATAAATCAGCATATCAGTAAGAATTTATTACATGAAGATATGGTTCAGAAAAAATACTACAAAAAATAATGTCCAGATTCATTCCCTAAGCGTGTTATTCGTCTTTTAAAATCTATTTGTGTTTTTGTATTTTTTATTTCAAAGTTGAAACAACATAACATCACTGTATATTTGATTGCATGCATTTCTGAACCTGTGCAACATTTGTATAAGACCTCTTTTATTCATTGTTACATTTGTTGGTCTTTTCCAAATGTGGCATAGACATAGGGGCTGTTGCTAGAAACTTGTGATCAATTCCAACTTATCATTTATCACAACTTCCTAGCAACACTCCATAATATGTGTTTGTTAGAATGTGTTAGCATCTTTCTCTTTAGTTCGTGTGGTGTTCAAATTAAAGAACTATTTCACATCGCCAAGTATGCAAGTCAAATGGTATTTGTGATAGCGTAGATTTCTTTCAGTTTATTTTGCAAATTTAACATTTGTATTCTGCTTGTATATCTGTCATTGTCCTGTAGATCAATTTCTTCCGCAAAAAGTTCAATTTCTGTGTCAAGTAGGTAGCTCCAAATTAAACATGTCTCTTCTGCTTACTTCTATGTCCATTCAATACTTTTTGCATCTAATTATGACCAAGTTAGGCTGGTAATCTGGCATTATTGAATCAAACATCCATAGGTACATGTAGTGCTGGAAGTAATATTGCCCAACAATACATAGATGCATGTCGTTACAGGAATGTGCTCTTAGTCATTTTACATTCACGATATTAGTTTGGAATAAGGTTTAGATTGCATGACCAATAGCTCATTTATTTGTATGCATCGCTCAGAACTAGGTGTTTTGGGATAGATGCAATTCTGAACATTAGTCAAAATTTGGAGGAAATAAAAAGATCCTAAACTAGTCAAGAAAAAGTCAATTTTAGAATTTCAAATTAAACTTTAAATTCCATCTTAGTCCAGTGACTTTTCTATTTTCATAGATTTTTTTATCTAGTAAATAGATTTTGCATTAACAATATTCAAGTTCAAGAGCATAGTAATATAAAGAATCAAAAGATAAAAACACGTATTAGACCGAGGGAAATCATCCTTTTCATGAGTAGAAAATCCTTAGGTATTTCCTGAAAATATGGGTTGTAGAGGATCCTTCTGATATCCCTAGGGGGTGTTGCTCAAAAGTTGCAATTGATCGCAAGTTGCAGTTGATTGGAACGCGCCAAACAAAATCATTGTTCTATGCGCGTCCAGTTAAATGCGGGTACCGTGCGTGAATGAAAATGCCCATTACAATGTGCAAAGTTGCAATTGATTTGCAGTTGATTTTGAACAACACCCCCCTAGTCTCGGAATTGCCTTTCAGCTGTTCTCGTTTATCTCATAAAATCTTTGTTGGTGGTTGGGAACAATCATGCATGAAATATATTGGGAATAGATAGTAGCCAATGCATGAAATAGAAGTCAATGTTAGAAACGGAAAAAAGAATTACAGACAGGAACTCAGTTTTTTGGAAATGCACAACAGCTTGCAAAGGGGATAGGAGCAGCATACCGCATGTTGAAGGCAGAGGAACGACTTTTGGTTAACAGGGTTTGTGTGACTTTATAATCTATTCTTGGGTTTAGAAGTTCATAGGCAATTTGTAGAAATAAGCATTACGGAAAGAATATTCCTCACCCAAACTGAAAAAGACGCGGATATCAATTGAGCGATAGCAATATGTGGTGATCATATATATTGTAAAATATTTAACTTTAAACCAAGTAAATCAATAATATTATCAGTTTGCTATAATCATTTAATATCCTGGGTCACAAATAGTGTATTTTATATAAGATTAGAAAACTTTGAATATGTAATTTCATTAAGGATATCATGTCACTGATGTAGTTTTAAAAGCCCTTACATGTAGAGGGTGTTACATTATGTTGGGATACCATGTATATTCCTCTCTATTCAAATGTATGAGCACTATGTTTCTGATGCTCTGCAAGCAGCAATGTGGGTTTATCTTTGCAGTAATTGCAATCCTGTAAAATGATTTATGTGGACACATTCAAAATTTAAATTTTGCCTTTAAGAATGGCCAAATGAATGAGTTAATTAATCATTTCATTGATTTGTTTATTCATTCATTTCCAAGTGAGGGTCATTTTTCATAATTTGTTTACTTTTGGTTGTTGTTTTTTGTTTTCTTCCTTGGGGTTGATGATTTTCAAACTGACACTTTTTGTCAATACATAAATTCTTTGGTTCATCACACACCACCCCTAACAAACTGTAGTGATTATTTCTTTGCCATCAGTGTGTATTTATTTGCAGTCAATGTAGTGTGTTTATCTTCGCAATTTGTGTGTTCTGCACTATCTTTCACTATCCTTTGCTACTGTGTGTTTAGGCTTCTTTTGATGCACTATCCTCAGAGCGTGATCTTCTCAAGCTATCCCTCTCTGGATTGGAGGAGAAACTACAGATGATGACCGAGAAGGCTGACTCAGCCAATCAGGGGCTTCATAACATGGAGGTTGGCTTTCTTTCACTTAGAATATTAGTTTTTCTTGTGTGAAGCACTGTCATTTCTGCTTTGCTGTGCTAGGGTATTGTTTGCATTTTCACCTGTTTTAATAATAGATTGAGGAGTAGTATTTTGCTTTGCCACTCTTTCACTTTCTTTTTTATTAATGTGAATGCAGAAATTCTCTCAAAGTGCTAATAATAGCCAGGTATGCCATAGCACATATTCTTTTTCTTGGATTAAAAAAAAAAAATGCTTAGTTGGATGTTATTCAGACAGCACAAGGCACATAAAAGTGACACTCAAACTGTATTGGATTAAACTATTTTGTTAAATGATAAAATCTTCTAACATTGCAAATCAATGAAAAATCTTGAGCATTTTTTTAAGCATTTGATTTATAAAGCAATATATGTTCATTCTAATCGAGCTTTGTAACTAAATACTGTTTTAGAGACTTTTTCAGTGTATTATTGAGAAATCTTACTAATTATATTCCCACTACAATGTCATTTCTTTATCTTCTCCTTCTTTCTAGACGAAACTGATCGCACTAGAAACTGAAAAGTCTCACCTCAAGAGGGAGCTAGAAGACCTCAACAAAAAGGTAATAACCCCTTTAGCACTTGATTTTATTAAAAAATATATGATGCTGTAATTTCTTTTCAAGGCACAATACAGATATGAATCATCCCTTCCATAATTAATCCAAACAGTCATAATTTGGTTGAAAAGAACCAAGCATATCTATACATTCTGAAGAAGGTGTGTAGTTTAATGTTCTTTAAAAATATATATATTTAATGTATTATTCTGATACCTTCCGTTTGTATTCTATTATCTCCTCACATTTGTTTTTTTTTTCTTCATACAAATAAAACTAATTACCTGAGTATATGTGTAATGTGTATCCTTGGACATGAATCAAGTAGACAATATGATGGTTAACAATGACGAGTATACTTTAATGACTGTTCAATATATTGAATTATTAGTTTGATATCGATGTATTGACGTATATATATATACCAGTATATATACAGTTTGTATATATGCATGAAACAAAAATCACAGAAAAAGTTCACTTCAGCATCCAACATTCGACTTGAAACAAAAATCACAGAAAAAAATGTGAAAATTAATTATTTTGCTCAGCATCTCCTTGGTGAAGCTTAAAGAAAAATATTTAGTCATTGTCCTTTTTGATACATCACACTATTACATCGAAAAAGATAAGATTATATCTTTGCTTTCCTCTTTCCAATCACAGTACCTCAACATGCAGATGCAAGTCTCCGTATCCAGCTCACAACACGCGAGAGAGCTGGAGCGACTACGACAGAAGCAAGCCCTGGACTTCCAGACCGAACTGGGTCAGCTCAGGGAAGAAATCGCAGTGAGGGATGGCAGACTCAAGGAGCTGGACAGACAGCTGAAGGAGAAGGCGGAGGAACTCAAGAGGGCGCTGTCCATCGGCAAGGAGACGGAGGGGTCGGAAGTGAGGAAGATGAGGAGAGGGAAGGAGGAGGCAGAGAAGAAGTACAGAAAGATGAGAGCCATGTTGGAGGAGTACATGAAGAAACTCAAAGATCAGGTTAGTGCTCGTATTTATTCATTTTCCCCATTTAAACACTTACTGTACAAGCTGAAATTTTCGCAATAATTTTTATTTTCGCGAATTTCGCAGTCTAGGCTGCCATATGATACTCATTCATGTGTGTAAAAACACTATCAAAAACATGAAAATATCAGTATGCCAACATAGTGGCTTATACAGTACATGGTTTAGTTTACATTTTTGCACAACTGCACAACTCTATGAGAAGTGCTCTTTTGTGTGTAAACTCAGGGAGTACACGCAATTGCCAGAGCATGCTATCTAATGTTCGCAATGGCTTGGGCAATGTAACCCTAACTTCAGAGTCAATGCAACACAGAAAGGGTTACCCAGAATGTCATGTGGGTACACAATTTAACCAAGATCAATATCTTCTATTAGCCACTCACAATAGTATGTAACCGTCTTGTGTCTACTTCTCATTTTCTTTTGTCATATGGGCAATCTCCTCATGGAGTATTGTCGCCCCTTGTTTGAATATGATAACTTCATGTATAGATTTTTTATATTTTCTTATATAGTCTTTTAGGCCATCAAATGATCTGTTGGCCCTTGTAACGTATTGTTAATCCCTAATATTTTGCTAGCCACTTTTTAATTAGTCAGCCCCAAATACAATGAACTTACCTATTTAAAAAATTTATAATATCTCAGTTATCCTCTTGTACTGTTGCAAATAATTTATTCCCCCCCCCCCCAATCCTCCACCAATACAATCTGTCTTGTCATCCATTTGTTAAAACCTCTTACAGAATGTCAGCCCTTTGTATGCAACCTGCCAACTTGCTAATGCAGCTGAATTTATGATCTTTTTCAATGATCTAACAATTTTATCTTTTTCCTCCTCAATCATCAGCTTGCCAAGACAACCCGCCATGATGTGCTTCTAAAGGAACTCTATGTGGAAAACTCAAAGCTTCAAAGAACCTTGCAACTAACTGAGGAAAGACAGAAGAATGCTGAAAGGAACTGTCATAATTTGGTTGAGAAGAACCAAGCATATCTGAACATTCTTAAAAAGGTCTGCCCAGCAGCAGTGTGAAAGGGTTCCAATAAAATCAAGAGCCAAGCATGTTCTGAAATTAGTTTGGACGATCCGTCCAGAAATTGTGTGTAAGAGTTTCTATGATACACAAAATGAAGTATCTGTCCAGCAGGTATGTGAAAGGAGTCCTAGGGGTCATAGAACCAAGCATATTTGAGAATGTAAAGGTTTGTCCAGCAGCAGTATGAAAGGATCCTATGATATCAGGCGCTTATCATTTCTGAACAATCTGAACGAGGTGTACCCAGCAGAGGGGTATGAGGAGTCCTGTGAAAGGGTTCCTCTGACACCAAGATTGAACCGTATCAAACAATCTGAAGGAGGTCTGCACAGCAGAGGGGTAGAAGGGGCCCTATGAAAGGGTTCCTTTAATACCAAGATCGAAGCATATCTGAACATTCTAAAGGTTTGTCCAGTGTGAAAGGGTTCTTACGATACAAAGAACCAAGTGCATCTGAACTACCTGTATAAGGTCTATCCTGCAGCAATAGGTAAGGGTTCCAACGCAACTAATAATCGAGCATATGAAAGATCTGTGCATCAGTTGGGTGGTCTTTTCTGCAGCAGAGTGAAAGGGGTGTGGCGTCAAGGACCAATTTTATGAGAACATTCTCAATAGTGCTGTCCATTAGCCACGTGAAGAGGACGTGAAGAGGGTTCTGTAATCCCAGGAACCTGGTATATCTGTGCATTATCTGTCAAGCAGCGGTGTGGAAGAGTTCATTTGGTTTAGATAACCAAGCATATCTTAACATCCTTAGGTTCAGTCCAGCAGCTGTTTGAAAAGGGTCTTGTGATACTAAGAACAACAAGAATCTGTTCACATATGATCATGCTGTGAAAGCTTGAAAACTGAACCAAAAGGTGTATCAAGATATAGGATGACCTGTAAAATGAGGAGTTGAAGCAGGAGATTTCTGGAAAGGGTGTTGGAATTTCAAGAAGTATGAGAGTCTTCTCATATGACATTGATGTAAATCATTCAATGGGATTTTAACATTCATGTGAGAGCTTGGGATGAGGAAGCCTAGAATTGGTTTTAAGCTATGCAATGAGTATCTCATTTATTCATTGTAGAGGAATTGTTACGAAGTATGTTTGTCATTGAGAGGTAGTGTATCCAGTGATTGGTAGAATTTGTAAAAGATCTATGCAAATAAATTTGATGAACAAGAGAGATAAGTGATTTAGAGAAAGAATTATTCAATATTTGAATATAAAACAATATTTTGATGAAAGGCGGTTAATGCTTGGCAGATGTTTTCAGCTACGCAAAGATTGCGTATCACCTTGATGAAGTCCCTTGATTGGTTATATTTTAAAATGGTATCTTCTTAACACAAATCTTTCTTGTCCTGTTGGGTTAGCTTTATCTAGCTAGGTATGCTGAAGTATGACAAATACATGTGTGATCCATTGTTAGGGTTTCCTGGTCGATGAATTGTATCACAAGAGGTGCTTAATTCTAAGATCGACAAAAGCATGTGCTGCGTCTTCAAATTGTATTAGTCCCAAATGGAGAGATATGTGCATTGGTACAAGTCACTTATAAAGGGAGAATTTGGTATCAACCACGAGATAGATGTAATGGAACTACATGAATATCAACACCTGCCTGAAATAATGTGTTTTGGTCACACATCTTTTCATATGAAGTACCATATGCATGTGATGGATCTCAAGTAGACTCTACAGGAATTTTGAATGATGCTACTATTGAAGAAATAATTCTATATTCGATGTAAAGCATTTTTATACAAATTATGTATTTTCGAAGTGAAAGAATAACCATTCCATATTTTGTATGAAATATTGTTGAGAAGAAGATTTTTATATTCTCGGTTCTCGCTGCCAATCTAGTTGTATATCAGGTCATCAATTACCGTCCTGTAAATTTACTCGATTGTACAGTTGTACATACCTTGTAAATGCTGCAAGTTTTATATTTATGATATATAATATTATATGTACTTTTTATGTATTCCTATATGCTATTGTCTGTAGAGAAATACATTTTAAATATCTAATTTGTGTCTTTCAGAAATAATGATAGTATCAATATTCAAAATAATTTTCAAATTTCAATGCTTTCAATTTTTATATTAGATTTAACTCAATCTACTGCATTTTTATATACTCATATTATGTGTGATATTATGTGTGATATTATTCTTATCTTTAATATCAATTTTTAAAAATTCCATTCAAATGAATGTTTTATGATCTGCATTTGATTAAGCCAATATATTTTCTTAAATTCCAAATCAATGAGCGGGAAATTTTTAGATTTTTGTTGGAGAACATGTCATGAAATGGCATTATCCTTTGTGCAGAATGGAAGACAATTTTGATTATGTTCTCAATATATTTATCGAGAAAAAAAATTGGCAATGTAAATTGATCATTACCAATTTTATAGGTTTGATATTTTTAGTCTGTGTGACTTCTCATTTTGATAGAATATTAAGCTCTCATGTATACCTGAATATGGTATATTCAGTATTAGATCAATGCAGACACCTAAACAGTAAAGAAAACTTCAGGAGTTGTTTTACATAATACATCAAACATTTTGCTGTCGATGTACATTTTAAAAGTCATATTGTTAGCTAATTTATTATCATGTTGGAAATCTATCTGATGTACTTGAATATGTTTGATTATAACTGTATTTAGCTTGGCTAAAAAATCATATCACGTTTTGAATGAAACGTGTTTTAAAGTAGCTAGGCAGAGCAACAATATTGTCAAGCAAAAATGAAAACTAAATACTCTTTGTTGCAAACTTATAATAACATGAATTTGAAATTAATGTATTTATTGATTAAGTATATAGGCAATCAAACGTAATATGATTACAAAATGATCTTTGATGAATGATTTGATGAATTGATGAATGATTTTTACCATTTCAATGAGGCAAAGCCTGAATTAGTCCTATGAAAATCACCTTGAAAACATGATAATTGTACATATATTTATTGAGAAAAAATTTGGCAATGTCAAGTTTGCCAAATTTTTATATGAAGTGTTTGATTTTTCTTTCATCAATTGCATGTTATGTTTTTTTTGTTTGTTAAGTTTGTTTGATGTAAAAATTGTCTTTATACATGGCAGCCATTAAATCTCATTCAACTTTGCGCAAAGTGAAAATTATGCTCTCCAAAACTGTTTCTTTCATTTTGATTCCATTCTTATTACATCTTAATTCCTTATTTGCTCATATTCGTTTTTAGAACAGAATAATTGTAAATTTTAATGGTAATTTTGAGGAAATTCTTTCAAAGTGTGTGTGTGTGTGTGTGTATGCATGTGTGATGAATGTTTTAGCTATAGATGGGCAGAGGCATGGGTACAAGCATAAGTGGAGTTCAGTATGTATGTGCCTATGTGTATGTGTGTGTGTGTGTGTATTTGTTTGTTTGTTTGTTTGTCACTGTGCAGGGATGTCTGCTGGGCCTAGGCATGAGTTGGGAAGGAAAACTTTGCTGTATGTTGAGTTTGAGTGTGTGTATGGGTGGGTGTGTGTGTATGTGTGTGCGGGTGTTGTGTGTGTGTGTGGGTGGTTTTTTATGTGTGTGTGTGTGTGTGTGTGTGTGTGTGTGTGTGTGTGCTTTGAGTGTGTACTAATGTGCAAACGACCTTGAAAATTAAAGCCAAATGGAAACAAAACTTTCCAATTGCAAAATAACATTTATGTGTTTCTTTTGTAAGTTTTAATGATACAAAGAATAAAGAATTTGGATCAACTTTTTATGTATGTCCTACTTTCATATTTCTGCAATGTGATTTCCAAAGAGGGAATATCTGTTTTCGGTTGAATTAAAAAAAAAAAGAAGAAGAAAATGTTTCCAGGGTATGATTTGAACCATGGAACCCACGTCCAATGCTGCACGTGATGAGATATAACAGCCAACTTAACCACTGTACCAGCCTTCCCCTTCGCGCCATAATAGAGATCAAATCTTATTAAACCACTCGCGTTGAGAAAGTTGTTTATACAAACTCATACATATTCATCGCTCTACATTGTTGCTATGCAAATTTGTTGGGTTATCAACTTCTTGCCTGATTTGAGAATACTGACTATGCTTTGTTATTCTAATGAGAAACATGTAAATACATGATAGGTTCCTCGAGGTGGTTCGTTTAAAGTAACCAAATTAAAAACATGCAAAAAATAATATTTGAAAAATTATGGTAACTTGATATATACATGTTATAAGCTCGTTTATAGGGTAAGATTTATCGATATCATAGAATGTTAGCGATACTATGCAATTATCTGCTGATAAATCAATGAAAATAAGAATTAATGGACGTGGAGAAAGCAAGATTGAGAGTTATATTTTGTCCTATTGTTATGAAAAATCTGGAATATTCATTAGTTAAATTTTCTGAAATGAAATTAATATTTACATGACAAAGTATGTTTGCATATTTGCATGACAAGTATGCATATACAAAATTCAATTATTCAAATGAAGTTAATTGATATGCACAACGTCTCTTGAAGGGTGGACAACTAAAACTAACCATACTAAATAATCGTATTTAATTTTATAAATAATTGAAATTTGACACATGAGTGAAATATAAGATTTCAATGGATCCTGGAATGGTAATTAATAACGGGATAGCATGATGAATCTTATAAGAATATGATATCCAAAGTGGAGATCATGAATTGATTTTTACACTAGTATAGACAGGTCACTCAATTAAAAAAATTATGAAGTTGGAGAAAGTTTGAAAGAGACTTGATGTTTGTCCTATTGTTATGCAAAAATATGAAAATTCATAAGTTTCGTGTTCTCAAATCAAATTTACATATGTTTACATAACAACAGTTATTGAAATACAGTCATCTAATATGCACAACGTTTTTGGAAGGGTGGACAACACAAACTCACCGTAATAAATAATTGTTTATTATTCTATAAGTAAATGAAATTTGACGACCGGG
>BQKZ01001435.1:24714-60287 GCA_036244855.1 Temnopleurus reevesii
GGGGGGGGGGGGGGGCAATGAGAGAAAAATTAAAAGTGCAAGAAAGTAAGACAGGTAGAGGAAAAGGAAGGAAAGATATTTCTAATCTTTCACGGACGTCGATAAATCATTTACGTCTGACATCATCAAACTCTCAACTCACTTTCTCCTGATCATTTCCTTTCCCTGTCGTATTACCCCACTCTCTATTCTTTTTCTTCTTCTCGGCCTCTTCCCCATCTCTCCATTTTTTCCGCTACTCTCATTACCCCACTATTCCTTCCCTCTCTCCTCCATATCCACCCCCTCGTATTTGTTTGATTTTTCTTTCATTCATCCATAACACCACACTGTCAAGTTGGACTCAATAATTAAAAAAACTTTACTGACTTTCGAATAGCACAGTACTAAATGACAATCCACTGTGAGCAGAAGCGACAAAATAAACAACCTCCAATCAAGCATTAACAATAGCTAAACATACACAAAAGAAAATTCCATCCTTCTTATTCTGTGGAAAAAATGTTGAACAAGAGTTGCACTTGGAACTTTCTTTTGCGATCATTGTGAATGCTTGAATGAGGTTGCTTAATTTGTCCCAGTCCTTGGTGCGTTCTACTTACAGTGATTGCCGAGAAATCATTTAACCTGAGCTCCCTGACCCGATATTGACATCCTTCTCAGTCTCTTATTCTTTCTTCCAGGCATTAAAAAACTGCAAATCATTTCATTTAAAGGGTGTATTGCATTAGTTTATTTGATATGCACATATATGCAATGATACACAATATATAAAACTCCCTTTACAATTTCACGTATAAGACAATAAGAAAAAAGACTTATTCGGCCACATATTTCATAACGACTTATTAATTTGAAAGTAAAGTTACATTAATTAAATACTTGAGTTGACAACTAAACTTTGGGATTAACCTTTACTATATACTTTTGATGAAGAATTTGCTGGAAAGCAAGAGTTGTTATTTCTTTTTTTAAAATATCAATTAGCAAGCAAAAATACTTTGTCCTATTATATTGTTTATATATTAAACCTTTTTAAAACACAAGAAAAATTACTAATCTTAGTCATTTGAAAATATACAGCATGTATATGATTGAGTATCAAAAGTAATAGCTCTTTATATGTGCAAATAAATATAAGAAGGTATTCATATCAAACAAGAAGGGGAAAAAACACAGCATAAGCATGTAACTTTCTTAGCAAAAATATGCTTCAAGAGATTTGAGATCTTTTTTTTTCACATAAACTGCATGTAAATAGGTATACAGTCTGTTATTTCATCACAAGATAGTGATGAAACTATTAGCAATACACAATCTTGGTTTGATAATACTGTACGGCATAATAAATTCCTCATAAATGACATAGGAATGAAGGAGTAACTAGTTTCATTTGACAAGTACATATCTACAACACATGCTATATAAAACTTTCACTCTCCATTTTGTTGTTATTCCTTTTGACATTATTGTACTTTAACATTGAAATATACAAATTAATTTCCTATAATCTCACAAGCTTGTAATGTAGGGGAAGAGAAAACTCAGCTTACAGGTATGAACAGCATAAAATTACCAATCCATTTGTGAATTCTGTATATTGCATTAAAGCGTTAGGATCTAACAACTCAGATCAAAACATCACAATCATAGATAATATCAATAGGCTGGTTTACTAACAGATGCAAATTGTATGGGTTCCTTGTACACAAGCTTGCCCGAGGCTTGCCCGACATAGCAACATGTAATGTATGCAAACTAGATTCCAAGTATTGTACTTCGATTGTAAATAATCTGTTTAAGGAATACCTCGTAACTACAGTTGTCGACAATAAACTGTCATAAATTTGAATATACTAGTAAACCAGTCTTTTGAAAAAGAATTATACCCATTATTATTTTATTTAGCCTATTTCCTGAACATTAGGTAACAATGGCATAATTTCGTCACCAGCAGAATAAGAGATTTCTCCAATACAAAATTATAATGGGCTTCTTGACACTCTGTTTATAGATGATCATAATATAAATAAAGGGCACACTGATCCCTTTCTTATTGTGCACTGAAGCAACTTAAAGTTCAGCCAATGTATTTTCTGACTAATAAGAGTGTTTGTTGTGACATACATCAGGTAATCTAAAAATTATTCACAAATCCATTCTTTGGTATGTAAACTATTAAGGTTGTTTCGATGAGGCACTTAAAATCATTATTTCATCTCTTACATTCCCTTGAGTTCTCTAACATATGGGTACCAACTCTTCAGTATCTTTGTTTAGTTCATTTCTTAATCAGTACTAAAGAAACATTGCATGATTCTATTAAACAAAAGATTAAACATTTTGTCAGGGAAATTCATATTCAAGAATTGAACCTGTAAGGGATCAACATGAAGTACAGTTTCGACAACCCATTGTTTCACAAGACAAAATTTGCTTAATTTCGATTCATCCTGCAAACCTGCCGAAGGAACTTTAAAAAAAATCCTATTTTTCAAAATTGTGCAGAAAAATCAGAAAGATGGCACACATGTGTACCTGTTCCTAATGCGCTGAGTTTTTGTCAATTTAATTAGTTTATTTAAATAAAATTACAAAATTTTAGGTTTAAAGCAAAATTATCCATACCTTCTATATAATGGAGTTACACAAGGCATATTTCAATCAAAAATTGCATTCATAAATATGGGCCTGTGATTCTATATGAATGGAATTTGCTTGTTTGTCATATTTTCTTGTCAGCATAATATAACCAAAACATTTCAGGAAAAAAACTACAAGTACTGCTACATACCACCCCAAGTAACCCAAAAGGAGCATGGTAAAATATTTCTGCTGCCTGGCCTAAAGCTACAAAATTATCGGTCACAAAGGCAGCCTTAGAATCAACAGTCACTAATAAATAAAGGAAGTACTTTTTCGTTTATAGATAAATAAAAAAAAAGTACTTTTAATGATTAGAATACAAGAATACTAAATTCATTGAAGACACAGCTTTTTTCTCCGTTAAAAAAACATGAATTCTCTTCTGTAAAGAATCTACTGACATAGTGACCTTTTAAATATCTTATTTGGCAAGTTCCATCTACATTTTGAGGCACTGAAAAATAGAAGTCATTTTAGTCAGGATACACAGAGAGAGTAAAAATTGCAGCAATATATCCTAGTAATACAACAATATCATTGTATACCTTTAACAAGGATTACAACAGTACATTTGTTCTCCATGTCTATTAAAGACTAAAATCGAAACAAATCAAAATAATTACAAAATATTACTTCACAAACAGTATCTAAAAACAGCTACTGATAGAAGAAAACGGATGATACATGAAAGGATGAATACATATAATTATCTTTAGAATACACAATAGATGAAAAATAATCTGATAAAATGTATAATCTGTCCAGCAGAATTGAGACTTTAACATTCCTCTTATAAGAACCTCACAAATTTTGGTCCTAGATAAGTTGATGTAGCACAATGAATACATCATCACAAGCAAAGGATTTAACTCTCAAATGCAAAAGCTTTAAATAAAAGCATTCAGAATACACTTCAGCCAATGTCATATTATGTTCATAGTACAAATGAAGAATGTGAATGAAACCCAGTATATAGAGCCAGCCTGAGCATACTGGTACTGAGCAGACAAAATGGAATGTCTTAAACGGGTGTGACCTTCAAAGTTAAAGTTTTGGGAGAAGAGAGAAAAGAGGAATAAGAGAGAGAGGAGGAGGAGAGAGGGGGGGGAGAGAGTGAGAGAGAAAAGGAGGTAGCAGATAGACAAAGGAAGAGGGAAGAGTGCAGGTGGAGGAGAGTGGAAAGTAGAGAAGGGGATGACAGAGAAAACACAAAAATACAAGAAATATAACAAGAAGGGGGACAAGGAAGAAGAGAAAGAGAATATAGGAGTGAGAAAGAAAAATAAAGGGAGAGTGAGAGAGGAAGGAAAGTAATAGGGGATTGAGGTCGAGGGAGGATAGAGGTGAGCAACATAGAAGGAGAGAGATAAAGCAAGATGGAAAAGGATGGTGAAGCGAAGGAACATACCGGTAGACGATAGGGAAAGTCAGGAGGCAAGGGAAAGTAACATAGATTGAATAACAGATGGGAAAGTTAATAAAAAGAGAAATAGAATGAAAATGAGAGGAAGGAAACACACATGAGCATATACTTCTAGGTACATAGATGCAATGTTGTAGAATGTGTTCTTCAGATGAGGCGAGTATTCTTGAGAGATTGGATGAGAGCCTTGTAAACAAAGGTGTACTGTCCAACTGTCTGCACCATCAACATGCGTTGCTGACGTAAAACACCAAGCATCTTGGGAATGTTGATCTCCTGCAAGTACAAAAATGAAACAAAGAACAAAAGACATAAGTTATGTTTCTATCTGAAGATGTATCTTTTTTATTACAATTACTTCTATGCTGTCTGGGATACTTGTATGAATTTTGAAACTATTATCATTTGGATAAAAAATCACCAGGCTATAAATGAATAAACAATACATATATATCTTTTATATCAATATCTGTAAGTATTGAATATAATTAACAAAAACCTTGGAACACTAGTTTACATGGGAAAATGGTGGACAAAACAAATCCTGACAAACTTGATAACAAAAAATTAATGAATACAATTTGGAACAACCTCTCACCAATATTAAAAAAATGAATAATGCTATAACAGACGCTCATGAGATGGTACCTTGCTCATAGTTCAATTTGTAAAACCACTTATGACATCAATAGTTATCAAAATGAGTCCTTAATTACGTAATTTAAACAAACAATGTAACAAACAAACAAAAAGGGAGGTTTTAAATCAATTGGATAAGAAATGAAATAAATCAGTATTTGAGAGTTCCTACCTCATTATGTTCCAGACTACTGATCATCATATCAACCAGCAGTAAGACACCTGTTCGCCCCACCCCAGCGCTGCAATGTACGATGGGAGGAGGGCCCACGTCAACCTCATTCATACTGTTTGCATGGCGACACACAGACTGGAACTCCTCAAGGAAAGCTGAAAACAACAAGTAGAATACACATTATTTAATGCATCCCCAACATACATTAAAATAATAATTGCTATTTAGGACTAAAAGAGGCAATGAATTAAGTATTGTATTTCATAAGAAATAGCAAATTATTTTGGAAGGTTATATACAAATTATCAGTTACGCAACAACTCCAGGCATCCTCAGAACTAAATGACTCTATGCTGTCATTGAGTGTTTTTGAAAGTCATCAGTAACTGGTAATGTGAGGGTATGGGAGGTGGGTTTTCAAGCATCGGCCAAGTCAAGCAACAACATTTAAAAATTAGCCCTACTACCTTTCTGCTTTCTTCTAGGTAACTAAGCATTTAAAAATTGTCCTATGCAGGACAAGCTAGAACAGCTTATAGTTGAAGTGGATGCCCTTAGTTATTATTATTATAATCATCATCATCACCACCACTAACACCACCACCATCATCATCATCATCATCATCATCATCATCATCATCATCATCATCATCATCATCATCATCATCATCATCATCAACATCTCATCACCACCACCAAACTCAACATCATAATCATCATCATCATCATCATCATCATCATCATCATCATAATCACCATCATCATCACCATCACCATCACCATCATTATCATCAGCAGCAGCATCATCATCATCACCTTTATAATCAACATCAACACTATCAACATCATCATCATTCATAATATTCTTACATAGGAAGCCATGTACATCATCAGGACAGCCTTGGTTTGGCCAATCATTGTACTGTAAATGCCACACTGTTCTCTGCTCCCCTGATGGAATGTGTCTTAGCGTCAGTCCACTCGTAATGTAGCAGCCGGAGTCATTGCTGAACTGACCTATCACTCGGAACTGTAAATGATGGCAATGAAGGAGAACATTCTTTAGTTAAATGATTTAGCAACATAAGTGATAAGCTTATGAAAAAAAGCATTAATGAGCACCAAATCATATCTAACATAAATGATGGATAGTAAGACAGCAATCCATATGCAACTCCATAACTGGCTCATCATTATAATTTTATCTGTCTAATATCAGCACTTTTTTTTTCTTAAAACTTCAAACATTAAGCTGATATAAACTGAAGTGTCATAAAATACTATTCATGTTCTTTTAGGTTCAGTAAATTTTATTACCAAAAAATTGCTCAGTCAATCAACAAATAAAATTTACTTGCACATAATGTAAACACAATTCTAAAAAAAAACAGCATCTGGGTAGTAATTGTAAAAAGAAAAAGTAACTTACTGGACCAAATTCAGCTGTGTTCTTCTTGGGTGATGAACAATCGGGCCAGTATCTGAAACATTTCTCCTTGCCATCCTCCTAAAAAAAAGAAAAGAAAAAATAGATGATTTTTTTCTACACATAGATTTTGACACAAATGTTGACAAAACAGTGGGGACGTTCTGTTGACCTACTCTAATTGCGGTCCCACATAATATTTTTCTGTATTAGCTACAGCGCAGAAGAATATATCACTTATATATAACATATACATTTTAACCAATTTCACAAGTTTGATAAAGCTTTCACTGCTTATGTCATCTGGCTTGTTGGAAATAGCAAAGAATTGTTTTCCAAAAATAATTATCTGCATCCAGCTTCTTTGACAGAATCTTTGAAATAGGTAAATATGAAATACTGATGGATTTGAACATCATTACCTTGAGTTTGGTAAGCATAGGGATGACCTGTGTGCCATTTTCCCATACCATCCTACACCAATCCTGTACAGTGTTCTCCATTGGGCTTTGTGCAGCAATGTAATGCAACATATACCTTGCAACGAGCACATTCAGTTGCAAAGTTTCCCTACTTTTCAAAAAAGTACTAATTTCTACCCTTTAAAAAAAAATCTTAATTACCTTGAGTTTAGTGAGCATAGCGATGACCTGTGTACCATTTTCCCATACCATCCTACACCAATCCTGTACAGTGTTCTCCATTGGGCTTTGTGCAGCGATGTAATGCAGCATCTCACCAGCAATGGGGCACTTCATTGACAAACCATCCCAAGTTTTTTAAAATAATACTCAATCACCCCCCCCTCCTTCTTTTGTATTTTCTAAATCAATTACCACAAGTTTAGTGAGCACAGCGATGACCCGTGTACCATTCTCCCAAACCATCCTCCACCAATCCTGGACAGTGTTCTCCATTGGACTCTGTGCAGCGATGTAGTACAAAATCTCACCTGCTATAGGCATCTTCACTAAACAACTGTTCCAAGTTTTCAAAAATGATATTCAATCATCCCCCCCCCCCTCTTCTTTACATTTTTTTTGGTTAATTACCTTGAGTTTAGTAAGCATAGCGATGACCTGTGTGCCATTTTCCCATACCATCCTCCACCAGTCCTGTACAGTGTTCTCCATAGGGCTCTGTGCAGCAATGTAGTGCAACATCTCACCAGCAATGGGGCACTTCATTGACAAACCATTCCAAGTTTTTTTTAAATAATACTCAATCACCCCCCCCCCCTTCTTTTGTATTTTCTAAATCAATTACCACAAGTTTAGTGAGCACAGCGATGACCTGTGTGCCATTCCCCCAAACCATCCTCCACCAATCCTGGACAGTATTCTCCATAGGGCTCTGTGCAGCGATGTAGTACAAAATCTCACCTGCTATAGGCATCTTCACTAAACAACTGTTCCAAGTTTTCAAAAATGATATTCAATCACCCCCCCCCCCTTCTTTACATTTTTTTTTGTTAATTACCTTGAGTTTAGTGAGCATAGCGATGACCTGTGTGCCATTCTCCCAAACCATTCTCCACCAGTCCTGTACAGTGTTCTCCATAGGGCTCTGTGCAGCGATGTAATGCAGCATCTCCCCAGCGATGGGAACCTTCACTGGCGAGGCGTTGATGTAACCTCCGCTATTATTATGGCATGATGATAGCTCAACCCTACAGTCCTGTCAATCAAAAAGAAAATGGTAAATTATATGTCACCTGATAAAAATGTGCATCTGCACAGAAGTTCCAATGAGTGATTGGCAACTATTCAGATGAAACTACTAAAAAAAATATTCTTCATGGATTCATACCTGTAACTTTCATGAAATGTATGAATAGAAAAACCATCACAGAGGGAAAATTATTAACATTAATTCTATATTTATTCAGTTCAGAATAAATGAACATTTCACTTCCTCAATGAACTTGCGTCTGAGAAGACCTTTAGCACCTATATACACAAATAAACACTGAAATGAACAATGACGCTGAAATACAAATATCAATTCATTGAAAAAATATCATCAAAAGCTTGTATGATTGTACATAAAAAGATAATGCAAATGAGATAGTGTCAATAATTGTTTTTTTGAAAATATATTTATTTTACATTTTAAATTGTTAAGAAATATGCTTAAATTTCAATACACAAATATATATATAAAAAAACACAACTTAAATTTCAAAGACGACTTCAGAGTAAGCTATTACCTCGTATGGTATGACGTCTTTGAATCTGTTTCTGCCGACATTCTCTGGCAGCTTGGATGTATAGCACACTGCTCCTGCTTTCTTCCTGGGAATCTGCTCGTATTCTGTGAACACTTGGCCTTCTCTCAGCTGCTTCTCCAGGATCTTACGCTGTGGGAGAAAAAAAAAACTGCCATCATTCATTGTATCCCAGATGTTTAATAAATTACAAGCACATTTAATACAGGGTGACCATACAAAAAGAGTCAATGAAACATCTTTTTATTTTTTTTTTTAATTTGCTAGTATTTTTTAATTTTGTTGGTGATAATTTTCTTATGCATACATATTACCAGTAACACTTTAAAACAGGAAAACACATTTCAGTATGTAACTTTGGAAGAAATTCATCAATCCCACAAATTGTTTTGATATTTACCACAAACTTAAAAATGTTGTTTTATCTGGATCTGGAAATTCGGACGATAAGGTATGTGAATGACGTAAAACTGTGTACTTTACAAGGAGTCAGCATTTATCAAAGCAAAATGGTCATGAAATTTGGTGTATTCACAATTTTATGCAAATAAAAGATTGTGTCACTATTTACTTTACAAGTGACTCATGAGTTAGAATTTAGAAGAGACATGATAATCTGCTTCTTTTTGCAAAAGTTTCATGTCACAAAATGCTCTAGTTTAAATTTAGTGTTTTATGAACAAAATGCAATTGTCACTCAATGTAGACGATTAAGAATGCTCTTATCCTTGCATTTCCAGCATTTTTGTCATCATTGATAATAACCAATCAGAATAATGAGAACCATATCTCAGGATTAAATGCTAAACAAAAGTGATGTCAGTTAAGACAATTGTATGATGGGTAATCCCATTGGGCTTGAGTTTGGTGAATGGCTCTAGATTTTTCTATTCTGCGAGTAGCAAAGTCGGGAGTCACTGGTGAAATTTTATAGATATAGCTATGGGACAAGTTGGTTACCACTTTAAAGTTTATGATATATTCTTAGCAGTTCATAAATGTTGATTTAAAACGTCTGATTATTATTTGATGTTTATTTCATTTCTTTTTTCCAATAACTGTGAAAATATTTATTTATATCTACTTTATCAATAAAATCCCCATGGAGAGGATATGAAATTGATTTAAAAAATGCTCTTACCCTTGCATCTCTGGGATGCTTAGATTCTTCTTGTGGTTCATCAGGCTTGTCCCTGGGTCTAAGTAATGTCAACCCACTCATAGCAGCCAGCTTAAGAGGGCCGATGTACCCTCCATCATCTGCGGCGATATCCTCCATTTCATCATTGCCTGATGGACCAGGGGATGGGGGAGGGTTGGGGGTCTTTGAAGCTCTGATGGGTTTGAGCTTTGTGGGACCAGTACTGCCAGTACTGCCACTGCTGGTGGCTGGTAGAGGTGATAAGGCTTTGGACGTGGAAGGTTGTGAAGTACTGCTGGATGGTTGGGAGGTTGGGGTTGATGTCACTTCAGGTTGATTGGGCTTCTGGGTTTGGACATTGACGGTTGATTGTGGAAGCACAGGAGTGGGGAAGGAGGACTGAGATGGAGGGTCATCGCGAGGGGTTTCCTGAGGGGTACTGTCCGTGGGATTGACGTTCACTGCAGCCGCAAAGTTAGGCACATTGTTGACCGCGACAGGACTGCCGTGTGGGTGATGGTTGGGCCTTCCTGCAAGTATTGTCTCTACTTCAGTATGCTGCTGTTGCTGCGGAGGTTGCCCATGGAAGCCTTGTACTGTATTGACATAGTTAGCCTGATCCACATGAAGCATGGCATAATGACTGGGGTTGACTTCTCTCATCTCTGGGTGAAGTTGAGGCATTGAATACACCCTGGTGGGTGAGCCATGCTGGCTGGTGCCATTCATATGACCAAAGCCACCCATCCCATAGGGGACATGATTCTCAGGGAGAGACGGCTGCGAGTTGTATGCATCTCCCATGCCATGGAGTGGAAGATGAAAGTGGCGGGGAGGACTCCCGACACTGCCGGGAGACATGTTATCAATGTCACTATGATCTGCAAACTCACTCGGAGGGCTAACCAAAGGCACTGCGGTGTATTCCTGGAATGGACTGATAATCTTTGACTTTCCCGTTGGGGAAGGTAGCTTGTCCTCATAGCCAGTTGGGACTCCCAGCATATCAGCGGGTTGGGCCTTATCAGTGAGATTCAGTGTTAGCGGAGGATTGAATTCCCGTTGCTGAGGACTATACTGCTGTTGATATCCCTGAGATACGTGTCTGCTGTACATACCAACGTTTGGTTGGTGATAATCCTGCTGCTGTATCCTCATTTGCTGGAATGCTTCGAGGGGTAACGACTGCGACATGTCCATATCAACATTTACATTGCTACTGCCATGGAGATTAGCCTCATGCATTGCTTCAATGGCCTGTAACCGCCTACTAACCAAATCCGGACTGCTACTGCTGACTAAATAATTGTTCTGCCTGGCAAGGTTAGGTGTACTAGCACTTCCTCGTGGATACGGTGGAGGTGGTTTGTACTTGTTTTTCAACAGTTTGGCGGTTATATACTCCTCTGTGGTTTGGATATGCTCTGACGTCAGCTCAGGGACACTGATGGTATGCACAATGTTTCCATGGGGAGTCTTAATCAACAGCCCATGCTGTAGCGACTCTAGCGAGTAGTCCATATTATTGGAGGTGTAGTAATTATTCGGCATACCTCCATAGCTCAGCCTAAACTGCTGTCTGTAGTGACTGTTATGATGATTATGCTGCCTTAGCTCAGGCTGGGGATATAGCATACCCTCCACATGTCCATACCCATTCTGCTGCCCGAGGTTCCCCACGCTCTGGCTCTGCTCACTCACAGTGAGAAGCCTCTGCTGCAGTCGAGCCTGAATAATAGCCTCATAGTCCGGGCTCTGCCTGTACGCAGGCAACGCCGCCTGCAGGTGGGCGCGCATTTTCTCATTGTTGGTAAGACTCGGATTTGAAGAGTTCGGCGACACCTGGTTGTGCAGGCCGTAATTGAGCGAGTTCACACTGGGGGCACTGTACACACTGCCGTTCTGATCCAACATGACAAGGTTGCCGTTAGAGTAGCTGTAATCGGTGGGAGGTCTGTCCAAGCTCAGCTGGGAGGTAGTGAAAGGACCCATGTCATAAGGGTGCTGATTATCAAGGCTCTGCTGAGATGTGGTGAAGTTGGCGTTACCCGTTTGGCTGATGATGAACTGCTGATTACCAACCTGCCCATCTGCCATCATGTGATGGGGCAGACTCTCTGTGTGTAAAAGAAAAATAATCAAATATGTGGCCATGTCAACTATGAGTATGATAATCATCATTTCAAAGTCACATATTTCTATTGGAATATTCAATCAATTTTAGTACGTACTTCAATATCAATCAACATCTGTAAAATATTTGATTATTAGCATGAGCATTGAATGAATTGAACAAACTCTTATTTCGAGAAAGAATAGTATGATATGAATCAACTACATCAAATAATCAATTGGAAAAAAAAAACTGTGAGGGGGAAATACTAAAGAGTAAAATACTATTCATACAAAAACACTGCAAAATATTATGGATCTTACTTCCTCATAAAACCCAATAGCAACAAAACCAAAAGTTCCAGTTGGTAGAACATTAAACAAAGATTTATTTGCTTTTAACTTATGATGAAACAAATTTAACTCAAAGAAAAAAAGATGAAATGCCATCTCACCATCTGATGAAGTTCCTTCCCCAATCAAGAGACTATCCCTGTTCCTAATCTTTCCAGATAACTGGTGTCCTTCCAGTGATATCCTTCTTTCTGGGTCAACTACAGTGATCAATTTGTCCGAGGGAAATCCATCCACAAGAACTTCTCTGCTCCCAAGCCTAATAAAAAAAGGAAAAAATAATTCAAATTTCGGGCAAGTCAATTTTACCATTCTTGTGTAGAGATAATGAATAATTTTTGGACGAGGTGAATAATGGCACATTTGTATTGCATTTTTATTTCATCACAGCAAAATTGCACATTTAGGGCCACTCTAATTGAATCTATTCATTTATTTATTCATCAATTTATTTAGTTATTCATTAATTTATTAATCTATTTATTTATTCATTTATTTATTCATTTATATTTTAATTTATTCATTCATTCATTTATTTATATATGTCTTTGTTTACATATTTTATTTTATTTTATATATACATTTACTCATCTTCTCTATCTTTTTCTGTTTTTTAACTCTCTCTGACTGTTCTATTCTTTTATGCTTAATTTCTTTAATTGCCTCTTCATTTCATTAGCAAACAAATATCATTTGTCAATTAATTCTGTAGTTTTGTTGGTATCATCAATATAATCTTGTTCTAATTTGATTTAATCTAATAACCAATATCATGAATAATCTTCAATAGTATTCAATAATTGCCTTGGTCAAATGAAAAAAAATAAGTTTAAAAACAACCATTGCTGCGGAAGTCCATTCTTTAGCATATGGTCAATGACACAAAAGAACTTTTAACCACTATTCTCAATCCCACCTCCGATAAACAACAATAGCTGATTAATCCTTTCATTATTAGCTGGAGGGGAAGGATTATTATTTCAAAACAATTACAAACCACATTAGACATTCATTGCATACATTGCATTCCGAAAAAAATATCATAAACAAAAAGTCGATTGTTAGTGAAAAGGGGTCAAAAATTGGTCAACAATATTTTGTTGAACAGAGATTTGAATGAAAACCATAAACAAGTTCACATTCATATGAACAAGATTTTCAAATGACTTGTAGTGATGATCATAGCCTACATATCTGGACAAGACTTGCAACCATTGTACAGTCAGACATGTGTGTTATGCCAGATTAACCCCCTAAAATATTCATTTTCTCATAAGTTACATTCATAATACAGCGACCGACTGATTCAAGCTTGAAAAGGTAATTTTTCTTGAAAATGCAAGTGGTCCTAAAATATCCTGCCTTTGATATTTTAGTAACAATTTTCTAATTGTTCCTAGCTTTCCTAAACAAAGCATGAACAATGTAGAATACCATGATCCTTTTGATCCTTTTAATCCTTTATATGTTGCATTTATTCTGGCAGTAGGGTTTACATTGCCCAAGCCAGCACCTTAGACACCATAAACGATAGAGAGATTTCTCTGTCTATTGTGAGTACTCCCAGTCTTTACATACAAATTAGCACTTCCCATGAGAGTGTGTAGTTGTGCAACAATGTGAATAAAACCACAATGTACTAAAACAGTTACTACATGCATATTTCACAAAACTTTGCCATGAATCATACATTCAAATCTGTTTGTACTTCGGAATAGTTTTTAAAAATTTGCCTGGACTCACTTGACAGTTTCGACCGTAATCTTGTGGAACTGTTGCTGTAGTCTGCATATCCTGCAAACATACTTGGCTGTCTCCGCGTCCTCCATCTGGAACTGTAGAACATCATGGGAACGGGATGTCCCAACCCCAAAGGCTCGTCTATTGTGGCCCATGCTAACCACCTCATGCCATCTGGAAAATAATAAGGAAATATATTGACCATGTTAGTACTAGAAACAACAATAAAAATATTAATGATAATAATAATGATAAGAATTTCCTTGTCATTTTGCTTATGAGCTGGAGCTCTTTTTGACTTCATGATAATGATAAAAAGAATAATACTATACAATAAGAACATGAACAATAACTGTTCTCACTATCATAATTCTAAATATGAAATTAGTATAAATGTATTTTAAGTTGATGGAAATGACCCTTCTAAATGCTGATGCAATTTTGCTTTTTTATTATTTGCAATTAAATGAAAATGTCACATCCCCTCCGTCATTTCTGTTCAATACCTAACTGCTTCTATTCTTTAAGGTTCTAATAAATACATGTATTGCAATATTTTGCCCCATGATCTTGAAACAATAGCCTTCCACAATTTATGGTTTCAAAAAAATCTGTTAACTTTTTGCATTTAAAATAAAAATGCAAGAAGTCTCACAAACTTCCGTGTATTTCACAATTGCCCTACTTTCCAAATCAGAAGCCCAGGAAAACAGGCTACAAATTTCAAGGAACCTGTCAAGTCATAAATGTATTGTAAAAAAAAAATCAAGCATAGTCATCACGTAATGGATATTAAACCTCAACATATAAAATATCGCATTTAAAAGTCACATGTCAAGACCTTGAAATCATTTCATAAATTTGGTCTTGTGTTTATATAATCACTCATACCATGTATAACAAATAGAAGTTGTCAAAACTATTTGCCAATATTACATTACGGATGAGACTCGTCAAAACACAGAGTGTGTTTATGCATACTTTGGACCCTCTCTCAACAAACCCTTCGCATTCCATTCCTCTCATTCTTCTCAAACAACCCTGTTGACAAACAGCTCAAAGTCTGAACTGTGAAATCTTCAGACAAAAAATTTGATAAAGTAAACAAATACCCATTCAAGCCCTTACAATGGCTTTCTCTCACAGAGGAAATTTCCTTCCCAGTTATTCTGTAAATCAATGTAGAACAGATGTTAAGCATGTTTGCTGAATGACAGGGAAGTTCCTTTCTTGTGTCTGCTAGAACAAATTTGGAAGCTTGAATGGGGAGTCGCAAACTTTTTCAAATTTCTTTGTCCTTAGGTTTCATAGTACTGGATAACCTTTAGGTCTTCTCTGAATGCTTGAAGAATGCTTTCAGACTTTGACCCAAGATGACACCTCTAATTGTCCCGGAGGTATGCACCCAGAAGGTGATATTAAAGTAAACATAACCAAAGAGTATTGTATTGACTGTGAACTTTACTCAGGAATGGCGAACAATCAACAAATGATTCATGCAAAATTTCCTCTTATGATTGCAAAAGTCTTTAACCCATTGAGTACTAAACATGAAATAATTTTACATGTTGCTGGAGTCAATGGGTTAGCATGCACAAATTTTACCCACATAAACCAAGTTTATTCAGTTAAAACTATTGTTCTGAACTTTGGTCAACTTAACTTATTAAGTCGGAAGTGAAGCAGTCAAATTGCAACCCTGACATTTGTTTCTAATATTGAATGCTTTTCAAAGAGTAAGATACTCAATTAAACAATTACTTTGTCTCAAGGAGCAGAAGTAGAAAAAAATACAGATTATTCACCGAGGTGCATCTGCATGTTTTTAACTTGCTCTTAATTCTGCCCTTTTTATTTATGTATTTTTCTTTTGATTCTTGTACTCTGATCATGCCAATGATGTGTTGATTTGTGATCATTTATTTCAATAAAAGACAAAAAAGAAATATTTTTATTCTAAATCCAACATAGAGCCATCCATTGGTTGTTTGACTCCACAAATTAAATGTATGTTTAAATGTATGTTTAATTCGTTGGCTCAATTTCAAAGTGTCATCGTTCAACAAAACAACAAAAATTGAGCCAAAAATATATACCTTATCTCGTGACACAAATATCAAAATAAAATTCCCAACATAGCACAAGCTAGACTTATATAGTGTTTATAGTATCGGTAACAAATTCAAGAGAAACATTCAAGAAACGATAAGGAAGATTTATGTATGAGGATAGAAATATAGAAACAAGTACTCACTCAAAATGGACTGTCTCTTGTCAATTGAGATGTTTGATGCTCAGGCCAGAGAAGGATGCATTGATGAACAGTTCATTCCCAGAATCATCCTGAAACATAAATAATATATTGAGAAATAAATATTCATAGAAACACAAAAATAATAGGCAAAAATGAATAGATGTTTGACTGCCCAATGAATGCCTTTTTTTTCAAATAGGGTCAGTTGATTGGGAAAACTTTTTCAATTCCCTTTTACTCTTTAAAAAAATTCCCTTTTACTATTTAAACAAATTAAATTCCTGGGTTTTTTTTACATGAGTGAAAAGACGATGATATGTACCGAAAATAAATATAGGCTTGTATTCTCTTTTGATATTTTTTCATAAAAACCTTAAAAACATTACAAGAAGGACCATAATGAAATTTCATAATAGACCATGGAAAAACAACATCAATTTTGTACACACAAGTTCCAAGAGTGAGCATAGAAAAATATGAAAATACAAGTACATATTTTCAGGAAAAACACAATTTGTAGTAATCACACTGTTCTATTGACACATTTTCAATCATGCAATCATCTGTCTGACCAAATACAAATATTTCAAATGTAAATACAAATATTACGCTAACCAACTGATATTACAAGGTCAGTGATCTTTTCATTTTTATGACATAATTCATTGTAAACATTTAATTGATAAAGTAAGAGATAGCATGAATGGTAACCACAAAAGCTTTGCGGTGCAAAAATCTCCCTTATTCTAGAATTACAGTAATCTATTTGTCAATTTTATATTTGTTTGGATATTTCAGCATGAGATCTTAGCAAATTATTGGTTAAAGAACAAATCAAAGACCTTGAATTCCTATTGTCAGATCAAATTGTATTTTTCAAAATCTTATCCTCCCCCCCCCCCCAAAAAAAAAAAAAAGTAATAAATAAATAAATAAAATAACAACAATGACTTGCAAATTTATCATTGAAAGTGATTTTTTTTTTAAGTCATATATATGGAATGAAATTATCTTGGAATGGTTAAAAAAAAATACAGTGTACATTTGATTTATTGAAAAAAACTTAGAATTCAATCCTTTCTTATGATCGTACTTTTATTAATTTTTCTTTGCTACAGGCCCACCCTGTTGGTCTGTGATGTCATGGTAACGTATTGAATTGCAACAGTTCGATTCAACTATTACATATTCTGTGGTTAAATAGGGAATAAAATACTATTCATCTGTAAGTGCAGACATGCAAATCTATGCAATGAATTATGAACAACCTGTGGTTTAGCTGTGTATCAGTGGGACAAAGAATAGCATTGCGGTGGATTATGAAGGAACCACCCGAGACTTCTGTAATATAGCATAGTTTGGTACTGATGTCATGCACAAAGTTCTTGTGAATGAGTAATGACATTTCACAAGGATTGGGTAATAATGTCAGGGAGGGGTCTATATTTTGATCGACTGATCATCAATTACTCAGATCATCTTATTGCTAAACCAATTACAAAAGAGTGTGAATCAATTTGGGGAAAATTGTACAAGCATTACAGTCTATTGCAAAAGTTGAAGACAACCTGCAATTTTGCACTTGCCTCTATACAGTCATGGGGGTTTACTCACAAATGTGTGCAAGTTGGTCCTTAATTTTCTGCTCAAATGATTAAAACTAATGTTCAAAACAATATCAGTTTCCTTATACCAAAGAGAGGTGCATCACTTTTCAGAAAGATCTTGCGTGATCTCTCTCTCACAATGATTTGATCCTCGACATTGCTTTAATCACATGCCTGATGGAATTGGGATCATTGTGTGAAATCTCGCAAAATCTTTCCAAGAAATCAAACTAATTTGTCTTTCCCAGGGTTTCATTGATAGTCTGAGCACTACAACTTGCTGTTTAAGCAGTGAATTCAAGCAAATATCACCCAAAGATGTCAGTAACACTCTTCTGACTACACCAATGAATGTGTACAGGTTAATACAAATATGAAAAGTGGTCTTAAACTTTTGCAAAAAAAAATTATGACTGTATGGTAATGAATTTTGTACCTTAAAAGAAAGATAAATTGTTGATTAATTCAGTAAATGATACAGATGCAGCATCATGTAAAAAAAAACATGATTTTATAGATATTTATTAAATATACACTATACCTTACTTTTGCATTGCAGTCAAATATATTCATGTCTATACAGACAAAATTTAAATTGCATAGGTGTTGCTAGGTCAGACAAACATTGTAGCTTTTCCAACCAAGCAGCAACCGCTATATCCAATGCACATGATGACAATTTTGAATCAGATTTGGGCATTGAGTATTTCACAAAGACGTGTGCCTTACATTTGACTGCATTACAAAGATTGTCTATTAGCCATGAATTCATGAGTTAGTATGAAAAATTCAATTTGCTTACTTTAGCTGGGAAGCTTTCTTGTCCGTATCCTTGTAGTTTAGCTGCTTCTTCAATGTAGCCCAACTCACTGGAACATGTTGACAGACCCACTTTGGCCTGGTGTGAGTTCATTACCTTCAGAAGCAACTCAGACAAGCTACCATTCACTGATGTCATGTTCTGTAAACAAATGATAAATAAACAACCACATTTCAAATTTACACTGTGTATACAAAGAAAAAGATAAAGCAAGATTTATATCTATATACATATATGTACTCTGTTCAATTCTCAGTCTCTATACACAAATACTAAGACAAAAAATTAGTCCATGTTTTTTACACTTGACCCACCCCCATAAGGTAGAAAGATTTGAGAGAAAAATCCCCAACTATTTGAGTTGTGGTGCCAAATAAGTTGTACTATTGACAATAGTAGTATGTAGTTCAATGCTAAAATGTTCTCGTTAATCCCAGCTTTGGGGTAAGAAGTTCTTGTACTCAAACAATACCTTGCTTCACCATAGCAAAATCCTTCGGCAACACTTTAAAAAAGTACGGCTATTTGCAGACTTATCAAATAATACCGTCAGCTTGATACATGTAGTGCTTACTAACCTAACATTGAGTACTTGCAAAGAACTTTGTTTCAGTGAATAAGTTGTTAGGATAGTGATAGACGTTTAAAAGAACACAAAAGAAGACTTGTGTTGTCAAGAGAAATTTAAAAAAAAAAGTTGTTCAAAGCCTAATGATTTTAGTCATCACATCTCTTTTTTTTTCATTCAAGCCATCACAGGAAGCAGCACATGGGATAGTATTTTTTAAGTCACAATGAAGCCCATTTTCTGAACATTTATTCACTTACTACTCTGTAATTATATATTTTCCAAATCATTTGGAATATCTTTCCTCTTTATAGGTTTAAAAATTCTTTTAAATTCTGTGAACAGTAATATTCTGATCACTACTAAATTAGAAATCACATTTGAAATAAATATCTACGCAGGATTTGTAACGTACAAGTAAAATGCTATGCAAGAAAGTAAGATTCAGTTTCTGTAGAAACACAAAGAAAAACCAAGAAACCCTCAATGTTTTTCATTGCTATTGTTATTGTTATATTGTAAATATGTTTATTTAATACAAATATATCAATTAAAGAAAATATTCAGCCAAATATGCATACCACTGGTTTTCATTATGGTCCGTAAAAAGCAATGTTTGCTACATGTACATGTACCATCTCAAGATGAAGCACTTGCATATTTTACTCTCTTTCAATCTATGCATACATTTCAAATTTGGTTTTTCATATTTCTATTGTTATTTATCTTAACCAGAGTAAACAAACCAAGACATTTGTGGACAAGTCTTCATTTCTTTACATTTTTGCAGTTCTCATCCAATTTTCATGTCAACAAAGTACATGTAGTGCAAAGTAGTGCAAAGTACTTTTATTGTTTCCAAGTCTTCCTTTTGTATTCATAGCAACTTACAAGATTTTATAAGCAAAAAGAACAAAAAAGTGCATCCTGTCAGACATCAACTGCTGGAATATGTATCAGTGAGGACAATAAAAAAGGAATGCGATTGATGACAAAGACTCATGAGTAGGACCAGTGAGCAATTACAAAGAAACATTCTTGCCTAACATCAGTGGATTGGCATGACTGAACAGATGGAATTTCTTGTCTAGTGCCAGCACTACAAGAACTAAACAATAACAAAAGTGCCAATATAACCCTCTCCACTGCACCCTTTTCAGCACCCCTAATCCAATGTGTACATTTCCATGTGCCTGTATGCATAGTACTGAAAGCAAGAAACTAGGTTGGAATGTTTTGGGGCCAGGTTTTATGTTAATTTCTTTGTTTCATAGCGGGGTAATCCAAGCCTCCCTGTGGAAACCACTGGCTGGCTGTGCTGTATAAGCCTACACCGATTCATGTCTTCGGTTACATCTCTAGCCTGCATACATGTTTGAGGCGGCGCAGCATTATCCCGAGTTTTCACAATCTCGAGATTCTACCCCGATTACTTATTGGTCTTCTTAACAAGTGATCCTCACATTCCAAAACCGTGCCTTCGTAGTCAGGAGGTGACCGAATCATATTAGAGAGAGAAATAACTTGAAGGTACACGTTGGTCATTGCGTTCATCACTATGTGCGAACAGCACAATCATGCATAAAATGTAAACTACACCTACATGTAGCGCGAGCTGAAGTCAAGCTGCACAAATTAAAGTCAAAGAAATTTATGAAAAAGTGCAATATTTGGCATAAACTTAGAGCCCAAGTCATCTTGATTTGTTGTTTTTTTCCCCATTATAGCCAGTGAATGAAATTGTGAGCTACATGTAATCTATTTACATATGAATTATTTATTTATTCATTTATCAGATTTCAGTAGGGTAGCTCCGTCAATAGTCTTGATACTGTACTGGTTTCCATGGAGGCCCTATAATAGAAACAATCTTGCGTGATTCAGATCTGATAATATTTCCACATCAGAATATAAAAGTAATTCATAAACTTGGGAGAGTGTAAACACGTCAAGAAATAGAGTGACTCCCTGCTCTCTGATTCCGACAGATGGTTTGACAAGCTGCATAAACATCCCAATGCCATGTTCTCTCTCAGGCTGAGAGTATCACTTTCTATATGATGAAGATGATAATCTTCTGTTATTCATGCACTTCATAAAGACTTTTTCTGAATCTTGGGAGAGGGGTACCAGCAATGTTTCTGTGTAATAGCATATGTACATCTGACCCATGGTGTCTGTGGACATGCTAGCCTTTACAAAGGACAGCCGTTAGTATAAATAAAATAACATGAATGACATGGGTATGAAAAAAGCATGAAAAACCAACATCCACCCTTAATTTTATCAGAATTTAAACCATTTGTGTACCTGTACATTTATGTAAAGTTATGTAGCCCTATAAAGGTATACTATCCTGTTCTATATTACATGTACTTTACAGCCCTGCAACACTGATTCCTTTTTAGCTGCTGCAACAAGTAGTTTCTGACCTATGAACCTACATGTATGTATATGTTCACGAGGTGGTACAGCAGTGCGTACAAAGTTACCAAAGAAAAAAATGATAGGAATGAGAAGAGGGAAAGGGGAGTGCTATTGACTGAATATATCTAGCATATAGTAACATACATGTAGTTCTATATTATAAAACAAATGAACGGCCACAAAACTATTAAAAACGTGTGTAGAGTGATATAAATGGAAAGTGGGAGAATAAAAGCAAAGACAATCATTGAGAACCCATTAGGCATGTCTCCCTTCTCCATCTTAAAAACAAGACCCCCCCCCCCAAAAAAAAAAAAGATACCTTGAACATTCACAACCAGATTGTAAATAATTCAACACCCTGACTGCTAGGTCAGGGATGACTGATAAAATTAGTTGACTCACGGTCATATTCACCTCATAGGAGTACAGTTCTTCTTCAGTCAAAAATAATGCATACAAATTATGTTCCCTTGTAAAAGTATATATTATAGGCCTACAATACATGCCTACACAAGATTAAAGTCAACAATGTCAGGGCCACATTTACTTCACACAAGAGTATAAACACACAACAATGCCAAGGTTATATTCTAATCATCAAAAGGATAGTCTACATTGTACAATGTTGTATCATTGGACGTTTGTTGAAAATGGTAACATAAATTCTATCGAACATATTTCCTACACCTCCCCCCTCCCCTCCAATCTACCTGAACACAGACCCACCTCAACCCTCAGGCTACAGGGGAGACAGATAAATCACATGACACCATAAAGGTCAACGTTTAGGTCAAACTCACCTTAGGTAGAAGCACATACTCAGTCTGGTAGAATTCCACTGTGTGCTTGGTGGGGTCAAAATTCCCAATCTCAGCTGTCATGTGGGAGAGAAAGAAAGAAAGTGAAAGGGAATGATAAAGATCAAAATAGGTACCTTTCTTCCACAATTCCTCATGATGATATTAAACTGAAAGGATATTTATTCCCAAGAAAGCATTCAGAGATGATAAGGTCACAGCACGAGTCCACTTTTTAGAGGGGATGGTGGTTTTAATTTTCAGGAAGGAGCATTCTTGATGGAAGACGAGTATTTTGGGATTTATTTTATTCTTTTTGTGTGTGGGTACTTTAACCAATCATGAGTCAGTGGGGACAGATGAAATGTCCCTATTCTTGGAAAATTAGGATTGGTTAAATCCCTGGTTAAATGCCCTGCAATTCAGGATGTCATCAAATGCCTTATTCCCTTTTTTTTGGCACAATTGAATAATATACAAATACATGTATCTAAGATGGTATAAAATTTGTTGTACTCTGAACATGTCAAACTACAAATTTTTCAATTTAACTTCGTATACTGTATCATCACTTATTGAAATAATTTAAAGGGATGCTTCCGAGACAGTGTTAGGATTTCCATTTCTTCTTCAAAACTTTTGACTTCTTGCTGATAAGATGCTTTGTATATTAATATATTTATTTGTATTTTATACAAACAGTGTACATGTTCATTGTATAGTATACAGTATAGGCACATATAGCGGATTTGCAATTTTCGGACTAATAACTAGAATAATGCATAAATGGTAACAAACCTTGTAAAGCAAAGCTGGCTAGTGTGACTGCTTGTTCTTCGCTGCATGGTAAAATGCCCTCTATAATATCACTCTTCAATTGTAGAAAATACATGTATCTGAGAACAGAAAAGATACACATACAAAAATCTTCAGACATGTTGTAATAACAAAGAAGTAAAAATATGTCATTGAAAGAAAAATCAACTGTCAACAACAATTATTGTAACCAAATTTTATGTACACCATAAAACATTCAGTTAAAGCATAGAGATACATTGTAAATGTAGGCTACATGTACCAATCTTCTTGGTTATTGGTATGAAAGTGCACATGAATACACATATTGTAATATCAACTTCCATGAGCATTTTAGTTTTGTGATTTTAACACATTGGGAAAGTTTCAACTTAATAATTTTCGTGTTGTGTAGATAACAATTTAACAAAATCACTACATGGCGCAAACACACTTATGTATTTACACATGTATCCATGTTGGAATAGAGCAAAGAATTACTTCAATTTGGAAAGTTGATGCTTTCACTAGTGTATGTTTGATGCACACTTAAATCATTAATGAATAATGGGAGTGATAATTCAAATCATAAAATCTTCATAACGTCCAGAGATATCAACTAATGTCAAATCAATGGCAACAAAATGTTTGGTTCACAGTACTGTTCAAAATATTATACAATAATAATAATACACAAAATTTATATAGCACTTAATTTCCAAAAAGGTTCAAAGCGCTTTACAATATAAACATAACAAATACTTGAATATTGTACGTTATCGAAAATGTATTAGGTATTTATGTACTACGGTGTACTCTACTACCACTTCTTCGTGCATTTATGCTAGAGGCACAATTTGACATGTACATAATACTCCTTGATAGAACACAATGACCTGTGAGGAAGGAATGTGACCTGGGTTGTCAATGAATGGTTGGTATGCAATGGACAGTAGACTCTTTTCATTGGTTTCAACAACAAAAAAAAATCGTAGCATGCATCTAACCTGGCAGGACAAGGTAAAGAAAAGATTATACTCTTGTGTTTAACAAATTGCAGACAGTTTGTATCTGAAGCCCCTATAGATGAGAAAAAGGCCTATGTACATGTACGTCTAGATGTACATGAAAGATTCAAAATATATGTTGTAAACGTGAAAATATGTATAAAACAAATATTAGACCACCACTTCCTATAAACCTGTTTATATAAAGTTTCTGTATCATCTTCACTCCATATCCCAGACAACAATAATAGCCCACGATGTACATCTAATATTCTGTTTACTTTTGTTTGTTTACTTTTTGTGATTTATTACATATGAACCAGTACATTCCAAACAATGTTTTACCCAAACAATAAGATGGACATTCTACAAAAAAGTACAGTATATGTACATGCATAATGTTCTTCATTACTACAGCCTGTGACTGTTTAGAATTTAGTATTCAAACAAATTTTCCAGTGTACATGTAAATGTACTTTCGAGCTCCCTTCCCAAAACTACTCACATAATTTTCAAAAAGCTTTAGAAAATACATGTTGTAAATGTATTCAGTTCATCCTTTGAATCTTGAAAAACATTCAAAAGTGAAAGAGAAACTGCTATGTACTTCAAGTCTATGAACTAATCCAAATTCCAGGAAAGTTCAACAGACATTTTTGATGAAAGGAAATAAGTGTGGGAACTCGGACACTGGACTGGAATGCCATGAAATGGAAGGCGAGAGGACACTCAACAACCAAGCAGCTGGCAGCACAAAGATTGACCATTCTCTCATATTACTGTACTTTCACAACTTAATAATTTCATAAACACTTTTTAACAGTTTGTTTGCCAAAGTCCTATAAAGGTATTTATAAAGATACAGTTTATGATGAGCAAGTTTGATCATACATGTAGCACCATTTAGATTTTAGAAACCAATTGAATCTATCAAAATCCACAATCCGTATAATGACTGCACTTTAATAAAATTGTGTAAGTCTGGATGCATGTAGAATGTGTACACTGTACATGTACACAGTAGAAGCTAAATGAAACAGTACTGTACTAATAAAAGGAGATACAAGCACATATTTTGGAAATAAAGTAATTTAATTTTCGTCAGATTTTGCATACATGTATATCCACAAATTATATATTTTGGATCTTATGTACCTTGATGAAGTCTGCTATTGTATTGACTTGAGTACACAGTATTGTATTTTTCCCCTATTAGTTCATTTTACAAACATCATACAGTACTTTATACTTATAAAATCCATTCCCCATCATTTGGAAGTTTGACAATAAAATTTAAAGACCTGTGTATGACCCAGGAAAATCTTTCATTTCTTCATTTTTCAGATCACATTTGAAGAATAAATGTTTGAGAATAAACATCCCCTCTGTATCAACATGCCTGCGCATACCAATGACATTGATTACACACATTCATAAATGCCACGCTTTGAGTCAATACATGTAGACGAGTCTTTGAAACATTTGCACATCCATATGGTATGCCTTCATTATCATAATTCAATACACTATGACTCATCATTCATTCAAAGTAAAATAAAAACCTAAAGGCGGCTCATTAGCTTTGGCACAATATTCAGCAATACATGTAATAGCACACGTGAAATTAACACAATTTTAGAATAAACTTGCGTCTCCCCCTAAAAATATGTAATTTTCATTTTATTGTGGCAGTGTTCTATCATGAACATAAACCCTTCCTATAAACCAAATATTGTAAATTAAAAGTTTAAAAGTTCAACAGTAACCTAAGTCTGTGTATGCAAACATACAAACTTGTACATGTACACACTGAAAAACAATCTAAAATTTTGTTCGGCTGAACATGCAGCCTACATGTACATAATACAGATAACTATAGTCATACAATATAAAATAGATAAATAAATACCAGAAAAAGAGAAACCATTTCACAAGTTTAATCAAAAGAGAAATACTCAGACAATGAATTGCTCTATTTTTCACCTTACCTTGTTATTTCATGCTTGAGTGTTTGTATGTTGGATGTGTAAAGCATGACACCCAGCCGAAGCATGGAGTCGTGGGCATTCTTGTCCAGTTGTTTCTTTAGCGGCTTTTCGAGGTCCACCCATCTCAGTTTGTAGTTCTTATTACTGTACTGCAGACCAAAGTAGATACTCTACACAAGAGAAAATATAGGATAATGCATCTTGAATGGTGATCTACTTTTCAAAGTTGATTTCAAAGAGCCATCTGTCTACATTGACCACTTAAACTGGTTCCTCGAGATGATCACCTGTTTACAGTCACCACATTTTTTGTGGAATACAATATATACATGTAGTTAAAATACATCAGGTTAGGTTTCGTTTAATGCAATGAAAATTGTATTTTCTTATGTTACCAGAACTCAAGTGCACGTTTAATCCTTTGTAAAAAAAAAATATATATTGTTACTTTATGAGAGAATGATAGGATTTTCTGTAGATTTTATGTCCATGGAGCAGACTTTTCATGAAGGGATAATGGATATTGATATTAATTCTGAGAAGGAAGTAAAAGTACAGCATGCTTGACTGATATCTTCAAACCACCCACTGACCATTCAAAATTCAAGATGGTAATGGAAGGAAAANAGATACAAGCACATATTTTGGAAATAAAGTAATTTAATTTTCGTCAGATTTTGCATACATGTATATCCACAAATTATATATTTTGGATCTTATGTACCTTGATGAAGTATGCTATTGTATTGACTTGAGTACACAGTATTGTATTTTTCCCCTATTAGTTCATTTTACAAACATCATACAGTACTTTATACTTATAAAATCCATTCCCCATCATTTGGAAGTTTGACAATAAAATTTAAAGACCTGTGTATGACCCAGGAAAATCTTTCATTTCTTCATTTTTCAGATCACATTTGAAGAATAAATGTTTGAGAATGAACATCCCCTCTGTATCAACATGCCTGCGCATACCAATGACATTGATTACACACATTCATAAATGCCACGCTTTGAGTCAATACATGTAGACGAGTCTTTGAAACATTTGCACATCCATATGGTATGCCTTCATTATCATAATTCAATACACTATGACTCATCATTCATTCAAAGTAAAATAAAAACCTAAAGGCGGCTCATTAGCTTTGGCACAATATTCAGCAATACATGTAATAGCACACATGAAATTAACACAATTTTAGAATAAACTTGCGTCTCCCCCTAAAAATATGTAATTTTCATTTTATTGTGGCAGTGTTCTATCATGAACATAAACCCTTCCTATAAACCAAATATTGTAAATTAAAAGTTTAAAAGTTCAACAGTAACCTAAGTCTGTGTATGCAAACATACAAACTTGTACATGTACACACTGAAAAACAATCTAAAATTTTGTTCGGCTGAACATGCAGCCTACATGTACATAATACAGATAACTATAGTCATACAATATAAAATAGATAAATAAATACCAGAAAAAGAGAAACCATTTCACAAGTTTAATCAAAAGAGAAATACTCAGACAATGAATTGCTCTATTTTTCACCTTACCTTGTTATTTCATGCTTGAGTGTTTGTATGTTGGATGTGTAAAGCATGACACCCAGCCGAAGCATGGAGTCGTGGGCATTCTTGTCCAGTTGTTTCTTTAGCGGCTTTTCGAGGTCCACCCATCTCAGTTTGTAGTTCTTATTACTGTACTGCAGACCAAAGTAGATACTCTACACAAGAGAAAATATAGGATAATGCATCTTGAATGGTGATCTACTTTTCAAAGTTGATTTCAAAGAGCCATCTGTCTACATTGACCACTTAAACTGGTTCCTCGAGATGATCACCTGTTTACAGTCACCACATTTTTTGTGGAATACAATATATACATGTAGTTAAAATACATCAGGTTAGGTTTTGTTTAATGCAATGAAAATTGTATTTTCTTATGTTACCAGAACTCAAGTGCACGTTTAATCCTTTGTAAAAAAAAAATATATATTGTTACTTTATGAGAGAATGATAGGATTTTCTGTAGATTTTATGTCCATGGAGCAGACTTTTCATGAAGGGATAATGGATATTGATATTAATTCTGAGAAGGAAGTAAAAGTACAGCATGCTTGACTGATATCTTCAAACCACCCACTGACCATTCAAAATTCAAGATGGTAATGGAAGGAAAAAAAGAGTAGTGCACTGCTTGCCAGGAAAACCTGCTGGAATGTTTAAGGATGCCCTTAGGGTCAGGAATGGAATGAGTTCCACATCAAACAATACAGAGGAGGGCACAAGGATGAAAATGGAAAGTGCTCTACCGTAAATCATCTTTCAGTCATATTGCTACATATAGATCAGTCTCCACTCCTCCCCCCCCCCCGCCATCAATAATACATCGGTACACTCAACTGCTCCCCCCCCCCCCCCCCCCCCCCTTTAATTTTCTGTTCTTTGGATTTTGTCTCTACATGGAGATGTGGTCCACAAATTCCGGCTATTGAAACATTAATGTAGTCATGAAAGTAGTCTTTGGGGAGTGCAAATGAACAGTCAAATTGAATCAATCCTTCCTCAGTGAATATAGCCTATACCAAACATGATCTGGTGTAGATCATCCTCCACAAAACTAGCCCTTTTCATCATTGACATCATTGATTTTTCAATCTATTTCAACAATATACAAGTGTATGTGTATTCATACCAGCACAATAATTTTTTTTAAATAAAAGAATAAAAATAATCAACCTAGACTTGAGAGTATACATGTACAGCCTGTTGCCAATAACTGCAAGCTAATAGCACTATGTTGTTGCACAAATGCAGATAAAGCCTACTCGAATGCACATTTACAAAACGATTATTATACAAGTACGTACAGTGTACACTGTATTCTAAAATTTAACACTTAATCATACAATACAATGTAATACTGAAGAGGGAGTTAAATATCCAGATGTCCATCTATTGATTATGGATGATGTCATGATGTTGGATTCCCATCTATTACAACAACTTCATTTATATCCCACCAGCAATTTACAGTCTGTACACGTAGGAGTGTGCACCACCCTCAGTGATTCATTCATTCTTCAACCCACAACAAACACAATAGACCAACATGTGCATAATTGTATGGATGATCTGCATCATGTACAGCAAAATGCACAATCCTACCATGAGAAGTTAAAAATCATTTTAAGTGTTATTTGTAGAACATTGATTATTTGATTTTAAACTGAGGCATTAACATGTATACCAGTACATGTACATATGTACACATATTAAGTGTACATATATGTATGCATTACAAATTATGTAATGATTTAATATAGTTTAGAGCAGGGTGACAGCTTTTGTTATTGCCCAGGATCTTTTATCAAAATGTAAACCAATTAATGGATACCCATGTCATATCTTGTGAAATAGAAAATTCCCTAAATTAACCTACATGTACAGCCACATATATGCTAATAAATCATTTTAAAAACTGTTAAAAACAACCAACATAATAAATAAATAAATAAATAATAATAATAATGATAAAATAATCATTTAGGTGATTTACGGTGGTGTATTTAAAGAATAAAAATTTACCTCTTCCAGTTGAAGTTTCTGAGCAATAGTATCCAGACAGTCCTGTCCCAAACTCTCAGGCGTTAGCGTAATTTCCAAAACTGCACTGTCCAGCAGCTGAATCCGAGCAACAAATGAATTTTTACCAGACACATTGTATCTCCGAGTTTTCTTCAGTCGCAGCCCAAACGGCATTTTGCTCAAAATGGGCTCCCAAATTTCTGGCTCACAAAAATTTAATGATCCTCCTCCTTTAATTCACTAACATCTATTGAGTGTAGCACATCATGAAGTTAAGTTGATGATTGCATGCCATGATGGTTGACCATTAAAGACTTCCTCATCAATTATCAGACACTCATCTTTCAGAGGCTCAGCTATGTGAGGTATCCACTATATAAATTCCTGAATGCGGGTGATCGCCACAGATAAGGATCCTTTATCCTCCGGTTGTGTGTAAAATAACAACTAGCCAGAATCCTCTCCTTGTCCTATTCCTTGGAGTGCGTTTATCAGCTTGATGAGTCTGGCAACCTTTATCGGAATGATAAACAAACATGGTCATTATAAATACATTTAAGAAGAACATTTTAAAACAGACTTAGCTGTACCACATCTACATGTTTTACAGTAATCTTGTTTCAGGATACTGATTTCAACAGGAAACAAGATGATAAGACAAGATGCAAAATATCACTTTTTGGCTGTTGGCATTTTTATTCTGGCAAACCAAAGTATGCACATTTACGTATCTCACTACTACTAGTCCATGCTATTCTCTTTCATGGAACAAAACAAGTTCAACACTGCTATATACACAAGAAGATTGTTACAAACTTCAGTTTCATGATGCTATACAATACATGTATATCATGCAGGGTGGAATGGACTGAAGCTATTCAAATTCCTTTCTAACTCGATCAAGGTCATCATGCATCCCATAGTTTATACTAGCATGCCTATAAACCACTTGCTGTGCCCAAAATGGGCACTCTGCCAAAAACCATAGGATCAGAAGAAAATTGCCTTGAACTCTACTGACAGCACTACCCTTGAGATAAAAGATATACACCTTGTAATTTTGAAACATGAAAAAATGATGTGTCTGCATTTTGCAACAGATATTACATGAAAATATTTTTCGCACTGAACGATAGTATACTCATGGACTCTGGTATGAGTCATTAAGGAAGACAAAATCTGATCATATTTTTTTTTTAACTTTGGCATACACTCACAATTTTTATTTGAAATAGTTGGTTGTTGCCACTTACATGTACATGTATTACTTGAACAATTTACAAATCCATCCCTCCAAACAATTGCAAAATCTAACAATAGCATTCCACACCACTATATCACAAAAATCAATACCAGCTGTATTGATCCTCTACCCCCTGATAAGCAAAGTGCATACAATGGATGTGTAAATTTAAATACCCAGAATATGCACGCAAATTACAAGGCTATACAATGTAGTGATAATTCCAACCTTTAAATATAATACAAAGTAACAAAGTCATTATCACTGTAATTTAATTGCTTCTGAATCATCAACAAGTCTATGTAACTTGACTAAATTGTAAATTGTTTTGGGTTCATCTGTTTGTTTGTTTACTTTCTTTGTTTTAGTTTTGTAGTTGTTTTTGTTTATATGCGTCGTTGTATTGAGTTCTTTGCTTAATACTTTCTTTATAAGAAAAAAAACTGAAGAGCATCCACATCAAATGTTTTCAAATTCTCAAAATCAAGGAATCAAAATAATAAGGGCATTTGATATATACAGTATGTATACAGTACTGTACATGTTGCCATTTTTAGTAAATAATTCTTTTCAGTGTATAATGTGAAACTTACATGTGCATGTAGATAATTAATTTGTTATTGTCATTCATATTTTTGGAACTACAAAATATTCAACATCAAAATAATATAGTACTTCTTTGCAAATCTATGTGTGCATTCTATTAAATGAGCAGTATTAGCAATGAATTTATCAACTTCAATGACAAAAAAAGTCATTTAATAATGATCACAAACAAGCCAATTGATTTTTTAGCAGTATTATTCAGCATAGCCGTTGAGAGAGTGGTACAAATACACTGAGCAAAGCATTGATGTCAGTATCAAATTCTGAGTTGAATCAAATTTATCATAATTGTTCACTAATGCGATTGGCCTAATCCAATTGCCTTGTGGAGCACCAAACTACTTCACAAACAGTTTTCAGGACTATATCATAAATCTAGACCTAGATATACATACATTAAGCTTTGCATTGTCCTTACAAGTGCAGCACCTAATATTTTACAAATATACAAATTAGGTTTTAATACCTAAATATAACCAAGGTACGGTATCCGTTCAAAACAACCCAAAGTCAACATGTTCCTAGCAAGCTACTACCAAAACATCCTACTGTCAGGTGCTTGCATTTCTCCCCTTTTCCTTTATTTTTATTATTCTCATAATGATTTTTCCCCCTTTCTATCATTATTTAGTTATTTTATCCCCATGCCCCTTCCCAATACTATTTTGAAAGGTGTGTTTTTTCTTCAACATCATCAGTGTTTTCCGGGGGGGGGGGGGGGGGGGGGGGGGGCCTCCCTCCTATTAAACAGTGTGTGAAAAACTCTGTCAAGAGCTTTCTTGTTGATAATTAAATGGAATAATTCATTTTCTTTTTTTTTTCTTTTTTGGTAGGAATGGACAACAAACAAAGTTGAAGATTATCTAGAGTTAAAGAAAAAGTCTTGACCCTCTAAAATCTGAGGGCAGGGAAATGACTAGAACTTGGTGGAACACAAAAAGAAGGCCCCTACATTCCAAGTAAAAAATTTCAACCTTTTTAAGATTTATTAAAGATTTGATGTCTTAAAGATATGAAAATAAGACACTTTGGTTTCACCAAGAGACCTTTTGGTACTAGAGTGTACCTAAAGATGTTTTCGAGTGGGAAAGTTTTGACTGGTAACAGTGGTAAGGGACATCTGCCCACACTGTATCCATTTGTTTACAAACCAATGGATTTTTAACCAGATTCATTAGCCAGGCCGCAATAGCTGTATAGTGCTGTCATATTTATTTGTAAATCATATTAATCTTCAAAAAAACTATGAGATATTTAAAATTGGATATGACCATCGTGAAGAGGGACATTTATTGGCTCAAACTAGTAATTTTCATAAGGATTGGGCAAGAAATAATGAAAATATTGCCCAAAATTGGCAGATTTGCCTATGTTTGCCGAAAAAACATGAGCGTTGCTGATCTTGATGCTTCCTATTTTCGGAAATTTATACAACTTGTAATTAAACAGTCATACCATTTAATTCCTTATTTTGTCATCAACTACTGTCTGTAAATCTTACACCTTTGATAGAAGTGAATTTGCAATAAATCTAGCGCTTACCGTAGTCTACGAATTAAAAGGACACAGTTTCTTGACAATTCTCTCCATTTTCCTGTGTTGACCGAGGCAATTATTCTGTTCATCAAATATTTTTATTGTGACATCTCCATAATTCTTTTGTGATTTTATTGTACTTTTCAGAATACATATTTGAAGCCTAACATTACAATATCTATTTTTATTTCATGCCAACATGTTTGAAAATAAATGTGTATTTGATTCACGAGATTGTTGTAAATATTACAATCTGATGTTATAATTTAACAAAAAAACGATACAAATTATGGCGCTAATGCACTTTTGTATCCAGCTTGCACTACCGCCCGTGTGCACACGAAGCGAAGGGACATTTAAAGAATGAGGCATCTCCATACTCATGAGAATATGAACGAAAACGCCTAACTAAATTATTGTGACCCCAACAAGAAGTTAGACAGAGTCAGAGACTGTGAGAGATCTTTGGCTTTACCTTTGGGGGGATAAAATCTGAAATTTCAGAAATTACATTTCACAAAGATCTCTGTCTAAGTTTGGTGTCTGTGTTAGGTACGGTTTACGGGGTAGTGATCTACATCAAACCTGTGCACCTGTGGCTGTGCAACATGCAATGGGTGACTTCAAGTACGGTGTTCGGTGTTGTTGGTGACGGTGTTGGTGTTGAGAGGGCAAAACGGTCCATTTTTTAGGCGTAAACCGAGCTCCAAGTACACCTGCGTTGGTCAGTTTACAGAACTGATACAGAAATGACCGGAAATACGTCAGAATCTTGCGAGGCCTACCCCAAGGCCCAAACACCGACAGACTTCACGTTTGGTGTTGAGGCTGGTGTTGGTTTTGCTGCAACACCAACACCAGCGTTCAACACTGTATTTTGAAGTCACCCAATCTGTGTGGTAATGCGCCTGGTCGTCATGCGCGAAAACTGGCCTCCTTACCTCGCTAAACTCCGGGGTCGATTTAGTGCCCTACCGTACAATAATTCAAGCACCCGTGCAAAAGTTTGGCAGACCACTTGCTCACAGAATCTGAAATTTACAACTCCATTACAGGTGTCCACTTACCTCTATATACAAATTTTTCTCGTAGACGTCTTCTCCATCCACTGAATATTTATTCTCTACAAGTTATTGATTAATAATCCAGAGTACGGTAATTATGTTTTTAACCTGAAAGTAGTCGACGGATTTTACCCGAGGTGACGACGCGGTTGGTTACCTGTCGACGCGATATCTGCTATCGATATCGATAACTTACGATACCGGAATGTGAGCTAGGCCGAGGCGTATAAAAACAGTGTTCTCTGAATTTTCCAAAATAGATGAAACATGAGTCATGTGTTCTTGTTACATAGTTTTATCTAAAATATTCTTGATAATGGGTATACTCAGTTTTACTTTCAATATAGTAGGCTGTTCAAATTTAGACTTCCTTCTTTTTTCTTTGTGAAATTTGAATAGGAGCCCACATCAAATGTGTATCATTTTTTTAAGTCATGGGAACTACTGTATACTATATGTGTGAAATCAGTGCCACCTACATACACCCACCAAGGACTTGGAGACCGGGGGGGCGGCGCTCGACCAATTCCGAAATTTTGCGCAAAAAAAAGGAGCAAAAACAAACAAAAGCAAAACACATCACATCACCCGAGATTTTGCTCCACGGTTTTATACATTTTGACACACTTTTTACCTAAACTTTGGCTCCTGGAACACTAACCCCCCCCCCCCCCCCGTGCTTGGTACAGACACCCTCTACATAATGTGGAAACATATGGCAATATATAACACAAATCTAATCTTCCTTTCAGGCTCGGAGCGGCTATATACTTTCCTACTCTGAAAAGAATTAAGTTACATGTTAGAAACATATTTCGAGGAAATACGCACTTCAAATTGGTATGATATTGTTTCAAATTCCACAATATCCATTTCGACATAACACTTATAATAAATACAGCAATATAACAGACATAACATTGCAATGAGGGACCTACTGAAAGGCATGTTTTTAAAATTCAAAACGAAAAGTGAGGTAGGCTACATGAAAGAAAATGAAAAATTTAGGGTGGAATCAAATCTCTGCTCGTCCTTTCTTCATTTCTTTCTTTATTGTATATTCAAATCGTTATTTCTGAATATGACTTCGCTCACATGGGTTCTCTCCGTTTCTAAAAATACAAAATAGAAGTTTCCACTGTTTTCTCTCACTCTCATGATTCAGATTTTATGCACTTGCGTATAAATTCGAAAGGAAATTATTCACTGTATTAAATGATGTTTGAATAATGGTAATTGTCTTTACTAATGTGTATTGCACTTATTTCCTATTTTTATACTGCATTGATTTGTATTTTGTTGGAAATGAAAGAGAGAGAGGGGGCGCTCTCAGTAAAAATGTGATAAAACAGAGAAATTCGGAAAAAGGGGTATAAAAATGAAG